>BMAO01024064.1:0-21942 GCA_019973975.1 Trichonephila clavata
AGCCATTCGGATGCAAATGGAAGAAAAACAACGGAGACAGCAAGCTGAAAGGGGAAAGAAAAAAACAAGAAGAGGAGGCAGAAGAGAAGAGATTGGAAGCAGATCGAGCTCGTATGCAAGCAGAATATGAAGAAAATTGAGGTTAAAACAGAAGGCTGTAGTGATATTAATGTGAAACTATTATTATATAAATAATTGCAATATAATGTTTTACGTAGCTTTTTTTATATGCTGTCTATATAAAAAGCCTTCTTTCCTTTTTTTTTGTATAGAGCAGCTATAAGTAAATATTATGCTTAAAATGTTCTTTCAAATTGTAACTTTACTTAAAACTTAAGCACTAATTGAATTTCAAGTGTATTATTATGTTCACAATATGCAATCAGTGTTTTAAAATTGCAAATAAAAAAAATATGTTTACAGAAATTAATTATTTTTTCTAAGGCAAATATAATGAAAAGAAGTATACTTTTCACATGTCTATATTGATGTTGGAGAACTTAATACTTGTTAATAATAATTGAGAAAATAGCGACATTTTTGTTGCTTCTTTGACTTTGCTTTTCATCTTTCCAAGACTACAAGTGGTGTAAAAGTTTGGAGTGTGTCAGCTCACATATTGTTCTAGTTTCTAGACTAAGAGTCAGAATTGTAAAAGTCTTTTTGAATAAGCTCAGATTGCTTTGAAGCAATCCAAGTCTACAAACTAATCTTGTCTTGTAAAAATCTTTTATGTTTTGTTACTGATTTCAGAGTTTTCATTCTATTATAATATTAACTTTGATCTTTTAAAGAGAAAAATTATTAGATTTAATGTCTTAAGAATTTTGCATGTTTTCTCTGAGAAGTTATTTTTCATCTTTATGTTGAGTTTAACATTTTATATATTAAATAAATTTTTAGCATTTTGTATCATAGTATTGTTCTAACATAAAAGAAAAAAAATGCATGTTTATGTTCAATTTTAATGTTTGAGAAGTAACACTGAGCAATTTTGTAGTCAAGTAAAAAAAAAATGCTTTTTAAACTGCTAGTTAAAGTTAAAGATACTTTTTATTCATTTATGGCAAATGCTTATCCTGTTTCTTTTTTACTCTTTGATTTTCTACTTAATAATTTTTGGTTATCCTAATAAATACATATGGGACAAAGCATTTAATTGCTAATATATTCATGTGATATGCAATTTTACTTTTTTTTTGGTATTAATAATTAATCTCATGCTTTTTCCATTAAGGAAATGGAAGAAAAGAAACATCAAGCTTTAATTTCAGCTGTTCAACAAGCTCAAGTTCAAGCTGAAATGGAAAAGAAGTCCAGAAAGATTCAAAAATTACTTCCTGTACAACCTGGAAATCAGGAAACTTCTGCTAAAAAGAGTGATCAAATTGAATCATTATCTAATTGCATGGAATCACAGTTGAAAATGGAAAATAACATTGAATGTATGAAACTTTTTTACTAAAATTGTTACATTTTAAATCGTTTAAAATTCATTTGTTAGTGAATTATGAACAACAAATATGGCATATTTCTGTTTTTAAAATGAGAAAAGACAAAAGTGAGAAAGATGTATGATTTTTTTAAAAATGGTTTAAAATTATTTAAGAAAAAACTTTTAGAGATTAGGTATTTTGAATAGAAAACTATAAGCCTAAAGGGATTTAGTGTATGAGTTTTTTTAAGAGTCTCTAATGACTTTGTACTCAAGAAAAAGTAGTTCTTGATATTGATTTTAAATTATTTGTTTATCCTCATAAACTAATGAACATAGGTTTTTTTTAAAACAAAATACTTATTAATTCTAATTGAAGTTACTTAGTTGCATCTTAAAGGATTCTAATAAGATGAAACTATTTTGACAAATAATGAAACATTGATCCAAAGCTGTTGTAACCATTCTGTTAACAAACAACACTAATAGGTATATTGAGAGAAATGTACATCTAAGGTAGTTAAAGTGAAACATTAAGTTAATTCAACCCATTAAAGCATAACTAAATTGGAAACGGAGTTATAATTTTTTCTCCTGAGGCAAAACATAACCAATGATTATTTTTTGATATATTTTCTTATAGAAAAGAAAGCATCATTATCAAATAAATATATTCACAAATTTTAGTTCTTCAAAGCTCTAGTTTTAAAAGAAGTAGATGTATAGAATTATGAGTGCATTCATGGTATAAACCATTTAGTGTCACACAGTATAACATACAACAATTCAAATTCAAATTAAACTGATTTCAATTAATAATAGAAAGCATTCATATTTCTGAAATCAAGTTCCAGAAAAATCTTTCCATCACATAAATGTCTGAAAAGAAATGTGTTCTGTTCCGAAGGATTTATTCAAATAAATATTTTGATTAGTTTTAAAGGCTACAATCAGCTGCAGTTTTATGGGTGTAACTTTAGTGATCTAACCCTAAATGCCAAATATTATTCATTTCCCATTAAAATGCAATATCTTTTATTTCCAAACTCAGTGCATGAACTGCATGGCTTGCCGAAGTAGCTTTATGGATTTGCTTCTGCATTTACAAAAAAAAAGCTTAAATTTTATTTAACATTTCACTTTCATTGAACATTATACTAATTTTTAATGAACCTTTTCAAACTCAATTATTTGAATTCTTAGAGAATTTTCTTATGTCAATTAGGCTACTTGAAAACATCAGAAAGTCTCATAAGATCCATCTTAAAAAGTTTGAGCATTCGGAAATGTACGTATACTTAACTGTCATTTTTTTTTTCTGAATTAATTTCAATCAGAGAGAAATAAAAAAAAAAGATTTTTGTGTGCAGTGAATCATTTTAAAAATATATTTAATCTTCGGAACATTTTTATATGTAAAACTTTTAATTGTGGAATATATGTTAATTATCTTTCTGTTAAAAGTCAAAATAATTATATTTAATAAAGGTGCAATCCAAAATTTCCCAGACTGAAAGTGTAAAAATTTCAAATTTTCTCACTCTAGTTAATGCTCATTATTATCTTAAAGCTGCTTTCTTCTTGAGCCGCCCACATTAAAGTAATTGTATCATATTTGGAAAACTTTTTTGAACTTATTGTGCATTATACACGATTTTGTTTGAAGTTTATCGGTAATTTTGAATTATTAGGTTTTCTTTCCAGCCGTACTTTTGATTTTGAAATTAAAAAGAAATATCTAAATCAGATGAATAAGGTAAATGAAGAGTATTGTGGTCAAGAATTGTTTAGTTGTAACCGTTTATTTGTTGGAAAAAACTATGAACAAACATATTGATATGTTTATGATCAATTGCAATCTATATTTTTCTGGGAGTATTCACCAACATGTATTGACTTGCAATATGTATTGTAAATTTGTGGAACAGCTTAGCATTTTAATGTTTTCTAGTATCATACTTTGTCAGGAATCTTTGTATATTAATATTGTCAAATGAGCTTATAAGAGTCATCATTCAAGCCATCCAAAAATTTGATTGTTTGTCTTTATATTTTCATCAAATATTTGCTGAAATGTTGTTATATTTTAATTTCATTTCTAACAAGAGGAGCACACAAAGGTTAATACAATTATGCTGTTTATTTGTCTTGCATTTATAGTAAAAATTGCTGCGCTGTGAAATATACTAGTAATCAAAATTAAAGGGTAATGATAGAAATAAAACATAACTGATATTTAAAGAAAAAATTATAAATAGAAATTTTTACAGAAGCAATAGTTAACATAAATTACAAAATTTGAAAGTTGGAATGAAAATGAAATTTATGGAAAAATTAAGTAACCTCTATGTAAATTTTTTTCTTTAGTATGGTATATGGTCATCTAGGATAGATTTGTATACTTCACATTTTGATTTTATAGATTTTACCAAAGTGTTGATCAAGTCTTGTGGAATTGCATGCCACTGTCTTAATAGTGTTTTTTTCAGCTTCTGGAAGGTCCAGTGAGGAATTTGGCTAGTTGAAATTCAGTGCCCTAAGGCATTCTACACACGTTCAATTAGGTTAAAATCAGATGTTTAGGGGGATCAATCTATTTGAGTGATAACCTCTGTTTGCAGGTAATCTAACACCACATATGCTTGATGTGGCTGAACATAGTCATCCATTATTAAAAACTTTAAGTGAACAGCACCCCTAAACAGTTTCTTGGATTTTCAAAACCTTGTCCACTTATCTCTTAGCAGTTACAGAACTTCTTTGAAAGATATGTAGTTCATTGTGGCCATTTGTCATGATTCCTTCCCAAATCATTTAACCCTGATTGTAGAAACAGGATATTCATAGTCAAGTTCTTTGTTCCTTCCTCTGTCCAGATCAAAATATGTTAGAACCTTGTTCAGGACTATATTTGGAATTGTCAGTAAACAATATTAGGCCCATTCACCTCGGCTCCATTGAGCATGACGAAGATACCAATTGAAGCAGGCCCTCTGGCAGGTGGAGTGAGTTGGTCTCAAATCACTAGGTTTTCATGCATGTACTTCATACTCTTTAAGCCTTTGCACAGCAGTAGAATAGCTATTTGAGTTCCTGCAGCAGCTTGAATGTCTTAAACCAAATTTTTTATAGTCCTTTGCGGTTTCTCTGAGCTTACAATGACAGAAAATCATCTTTGTATGCAGTTTCTGTTCTGGTTGTCCTTGGCATGCTGTCTGTGATCTGATCCAGTGCATACAAAGCAGCTCCAAACTCTTTATATGACTTTTTGTGGGATATTCGAATTTTAGGTGACTCATTTTTGGTTGGCCTTCCTCGATTCTACCAATTATTTGCTAATTTTACCTTCACTTATAAGATGCCTTTGACCCACAACTAATGAATTCTAATCACTCTCGGAAACTAAATTCACTTTAAATGATATTAGAGACAGGAATTCCAACATGTGTTCATTATGCACAACATTGCCAATCACCAAATTTGCATTTTTCTAGTGCTAATATGTATGCAGAAATGCAGTTTTGTGTTCAATTGTATTTAATCAGCATTGGTTGCAACATTAACTTAAGTTAGCATTTTTCCCCAAAATCCTTTAGTTTTGATAAGTGTGTTAAAAAAATATCACTTGCAAAAATATGTAATGGCACATAAAAATGCTTTTTAATATATATTTGAGTTATGTGGAGTCAGTCCGAAAAATTTTGGGTCACTCCTTGTAATTCAAATTTATATATTTATCTTTTCCTATTTTTTTTTGTTTTGAATTATTTATTTAAAGTAAAAGAAATTCATGAAAGTATTCTTTTTATATTTGATTATCTCTAATTAAATAATTTATTCAAAATTACTTCTGACATTTCGTTTTAGGTATAATATATTACGCCATTTGATTTTTATTTTACCTTGAGTAGTCCATAAGAATTGCTTTTTAAATGTAAAAAAATGATGTTATTAATCTTTTAACATAGTTTGAATATAACCAATTCATATCCTTAAAGAGGTCAGTAACATGAAATTTATGTTTTCCATTTTTGTTGCAGCTAATAAAATGGAGCAGTCAAACGTTTCTTCTCAGCAGAATAATAAAAATAAAGAAAATTCCTCTTTGGTAGAATCTGATTGTGAGCCAATTGATAAAAAAGAACTTGGGGTGCAAACAATGCCTGTTTCTGACAGCGAAAAAAGCTCAGTTTATGTTGTAGATAGAGTTTTAACTCCATCAATATTTAGAGTGAGAGAAAGGGCTGGATGTGCAAGAGAATTCGGGACACAGACAGACATCCATTATGGAAAATATACTAGAGAAGATGCTGAATCAACTGAAAGGTAAGGATCCTTTGACTTCCTTTGGTTTACAAAGCCCTTTCTTTGTATTTTTATTAAAAAAATTTTCACATTCATACCTATTTAGCTAATACAAGAAAAATATTTTATAACTAACATTGAATAACACAATAGTTGCCAATTGCTGTAACAAAATTTAGTATTATCAAAATATCTTAGTTGCTTCTGTTTTAAATCAGTTGTAATAAAGTAAAAGATGTAAGTAGTTTGACTAAAGAAGGAAAGATAATAAAAAATATTCTTTATCCATGATCTAAATAAGAAAATTTCTTATCAAATTAGATTAAATAAGTAAAAAAAAAAAATTCACTCTATTTGTGAAATAGTCCAAATAATTTTGAAGAAAACAGGATACTGTAATTTAGGAATACATAATTCCCATTTAAAAAGATGCTGAATTGTGAGTAAAACTAATAAATGATCCAATTTATGGTGATACTGAAGAGAATAGAATATGATTCAATTGTAAAAACTTATTCTACTTAGTCCAACTAATAAGGTTAAGCCACGACTTGCAAAATTCATTTAGAGACAAGACTTCGTGCAATAGTAGTACTACTTCTTTATGGTATTTAACTCTCATTGTAATAGGGCCAATTAATTCAGAAAAAAAAAACATTCAAAATTTCAAATACAGCTGAAATATTAATAAGTTTATTCATGCGCCAATTGGAGAAGCGACATAACTGGTAACATACTTGCTTACTGCATGGACACTAGGTTTGAATCTTGCATTCGACCAACTTTTTAATTCATTCAATTACTTATCTTTATAACTAAAAAAATTATTCAGAAAAAAGGTTTATTAAATATTTAAATGATATTTTAATTATAGTAACTATTTTACTTTTTAAAATTAAAAAAAAACCCTAATATTTATAATACTACTTATAAATAGTTATTATAATAAGTAAAAAGTTTAAATTGTGTTGTTATTTGACTTTATTTTACATAAATTTATTGCAAACAAGAATGTGAACGATAATTGTCATAAAAACATTCAAAACAATAAATTTTTTGACATCTAGCACAATTAATAAATGAGGAATTATCATAAGAACAATGTTCTTTAAGAAGTTCAGTTGGAAAACAAACTTTACTTACATTCATAAAAAAATTCTCTATTTTCAGAAAGTTAACCAGTATACCAAACATATGGTATAATTTTTATCAAAAATTGACAATGATAACTGTCCAGCAGCAGATAGACTGCTACAAACCACTACTGTAAATTCTTGGTAGTTACTTGCTGATAGTTTTGTCTTCCTTTAATAAAGCGATCAGATGACCTAGAATCAATAAGAGCATACATATCAAACTTATTTCATCCTTTTTTGATGTTTTCTTTCCACTCTTATATTCTTTTTTTAAACACCCACACTATCTACTCTGTAGTGTTTTAAAACTTCATGTGTGATGTTTCCCCTGATGATAACAACTTTTTTTTATAATTCAAAGGGATATATATATATATATATATGTTCTATTTTTTTTTCTCTTCATCACACTCATATTCGTCAGATGTGGAATCGGCTTCATTTGGTTCAAAAAATATTTCCTCACACACTTTGTTAGCATGTATAGACTCTATATTGCTTATCATATTTTTGCTATTTTAAAATATTATAACTATTAGTTATTTTGTATTTTGAAAAATAAAATAATTATCATAGTTAAAATATCATTTAACATTCAATAAGTCTTTTTCTGAATAAATTCATTTAATTGTAAAAATAAGAAATGAAATGAATTTTAAAAAAAAGTTGGTTGAATGTGAGATTCAAATCCTGAATGGCCATGGTATGTTATCAGTTATGCCATTTTACTACTGACTCATGAATAAACTAACTAGTACATACGATGAGTTTGAAATTTTATAGGTTTTTCTCTCTGAATTAACTGTCCATTTGGCACTATTACATTGAGGGTTCAGTACCTTAAAAAAGTTATACAATTACAGAAAATTGTATCCTCAAATGAATTTCCCAGGTTGTGCCCTCCCTTTGCGATTTAAGTACTCAGATTGGATGTACTACACAAAAATTTTAATGTAACTACTTTTTTTATTTCTAATGTAATACTCCTTAATCAACTTCATTCTTTTTGCTGTAAAAATATGCTACCAAAATGTGTTTAATTATGTCTTTTTTTTTTTACATAGCTTAACATGGTATTATTTGAAATAATTTTTATGTGAAATTTTTAATTCTGTTATAATTAACTTAGTGCTATAAAATTATCTGACTTAAGTGGATTTCAAATTACCTTGACCACATAAAATAATGCCCAGATTTTATTTAACATAAGAGTTAACTTCAAAGTAGCTTTTATTTGTCGACATCAAAATCCATTAACTTATTTTGTCCAGTAAAAGAATTAATTTAAAAAAGAAATGAAGTTTACTTAGTTCTTATGTCTTAATAAAAATTTGTAACTTGCTTTAAAAAATTAATTAGAACAATAATTTGCAAACAAAAGCATTTTGTTATTGATGTGGTATTTTAACACTTTGTGACATTTCAGGTAATATTTTGCCATACATATGTATAAATTTGAGTTACAGTCTTAAAAAAATGTTAGCAAACACATTAAATTTGGGGGGAAAAAACTTCTATTTTTTAATGAATTTTTGCAGAAATTTGATTAATCTAGACCATTTCTTGTTTCAAAGCTAACCATGAAGCACATTTTAAGCATAACTTGTTTTTATCTCTTTGTACAAAGATTCATCTGCCCCCCCCCCCAATCAAGAATTTGTGTGCATGTGTTTAATTTTTGCCACTTTTATAAAATATTTAAACATTCTTAAGAGTTAAAGTATCTCTTTAATATTTTCAGCTATTTCCTTTATGTTCTTTTGATTTTGAGATTTTTATATAACTGAATATATTGATCAGTACTGATTTTACCTTTTGTACAGAGTATGCTTACAGGAAGGTGGCAAGATACAGAGGGTGGCAATGAATCACCCTCCTCAAAACTCAGACTCATATTCTCCTAGTGAATGCTGGTAACTGGCTTTTTAAAGAAAAGTCAGTCGACATTTTTATGACTCTTGAACCTTGAGACTATGGTCAAGACTTGACATTTCATAAATCAGAATTCCTAAGAACTGAACAGATCTTTAGAACATCTGAATTATATTTCTCAATGTTGTTTGTCATTCTCACTATATGCACCTCCCTCTAAGCTGCACTGCTTACTATTCAGGTGAATCCATGATAGGTAGGGAGAAAAAATCTTTAAACAACCATTCTCTGAGTAAATATTGCACATTTCATAGAAATGAAAATAATGTTAATCCTATTTATTTTTATTTTCATAATCAATTTAAATGAAATATATGTAGAGGAAATTTCCTGGGCTTCCTATTATTTATGTATATTTTATTAAAATATATATACAAATAGTAAAAATAATTGCAGGAAGTATAATAGCTAGTTTCAAATGGTAGATGAGGAATCCCTGTAAACTAGTATATATCTTCATGTGATTTAATATGAAGGATTATCTGTATCGCTCTCCACACACACATACACACACACAAAAAAAAAAAAAAAAAAAAAAAACACACATGTATGTATGTATGTATATATATATAAAGTTTTTCATGATGATGTAATAAATAAATGCTTTTATCCCACCCATGAGAACAACAATAATAATAAAGGCAGTGAGTCCTGTTCAATATTATTATTACTAATTTAAAATGCAGAGATGAAGACTTGAAATTTATTTTTTCTTGCTTATAATATATTGAAAATTGAAAGTAACAGTTTTACTATTTGAGCATTGAGAAGGAGCCGTTGTATAATTTATACAATGGGATCTGAGGTGAACAGGGGGTAACCCCCTAGTTATAAAAAATGTATTTACAAGTGTAATAATGATGCCAAAGCATTGGTAATTAATCTTGATATCAGTCCAGGAATGAATTGATGAACAGAAAATCTTGTTAAGAATTTGATATTTTTTTTACAAATTTCTAACCTAAAATTTGGTATTAGAGTTTAAAATGTTTAAGATTTTTACAATTTTTTTTATCATATTTAAATTTATACACACACAAATAATACTGATCCTTTAAAAATTTTGAAGTTATTGAAGAAAATAATTCAATTTCATCAGATTCCATCTTTTTTGTTTCTTTACAAATATATTTAATCCTACTATTCACAGACACAACAGATAAAATAAGTTTTT
Organism: Trichonephila clavata; assembly: GCA_019973975.1. Lineage (NCBI taxonomy): Eukaryota > Metazoa > Arthropoda > Arachnida > Araneae > Nephilidae > Trichonephila > Trichonephila clavata. The sequence continues at coordinate 9,983 of BMAO01024064.1, forward strand.
TTTTAAATTAAAAAATAAATCTTAAGAACATCTATGTTCAAATTGAGTTTGAAACATTTATGTTTAATTCCAGTAGAGAAAGATTTGTCAGAAGTAACTCAGATGGAATTGTTAACATATTAGCAAATAAGAAAACAAGGAAAATGGCATTTTAATATATTTTTATATGTACTATAATTATTTCAATTAATAGTTGGATAAATATTAGATCATTGGTATCAATATGAGATGATGCTTAAATTTTCTGCATGAATCCTCCCTCTCCCCCCAAAAAGACACCAAATGAAAAAGCAGAAAAGAAAAATATGTTGAATCCCTTATGTTTCCCAAATTTTCTATAATAGCAATGGTATGACTTCCTTCAGCAGGGTTTTTATGTTCTCTGGAATGATATTTATTATAATGGTTCTTAAAATATTCTTTTAGCTCATAGGGGCTCTTTAATAATTGGAAAAAAAAATAATTTATGATTATATTTTTTTTAACAATAACTCAAATATCTTTTTATTTTTTTTATCAACTGGTACTAAGAAGCTCTTAGCTAATTTTGTTCCCATGTTATTTATTAATAAATACTTAGTTTTCAAAGTGAATTATTATGCATATGCATATTTTTTCTTATAAATATTTTTTCTACTTCTGATGTAATGAAATATACATTTGCTAAAATTTTTATTTGTGGCAATATGAGACAATGACTACTTAAAAAAAATTATTCAAAATTTTGCTGATGAAATAAGCATGATGAATCAGGAATTGCATAAGTCAAGTTTTCTTCTTTTTACAAAGAAATGTTCTTTAATATTTTTCAGTTGGGAAAATGTTTAATTTTAAATATGCACTGGCTTAGAAAGCATGTAAAGCTATTATAGGGTGAGAGATTGGTTGAAATTTAATGGCATGAGGGTGACTTTGCCTTTAGAACTGAGACTGATATAAAGAGTTGTATGTTATTCATGAGCATTTCTTTTTCTTTAAATATTAATTTTAAATCACATATAAATTATTACAACTATCCTCATATCCCCTTCTGTATTATTGGCAATTACAGTACTCACAATAATAATTTAAAGTAACAAAAATTATTCAAATATATTTTAAAGATAATAAATATTTTTATTTAAACAAAATATTTTTAATTTTTTGCAGTAACACAAGCTCATTCCACAGTCCAGTAGCAAAACGTATTGTTCGTGTACAACATAGCAAACCTTATAAAGCCCAACGTCGACCTCAGTGTATTGAAAATGCCCCTGCTGGTGAACGACCAAAATGGGGCGTTAATCAACCTTCTAAATCTTATGTCAGAATGACTGAAAGGGATCCTCATTTTTCTAAACGGAAAAAAATGCAAGAATTACGGAAACAGCATTGGGCCCGTGAACTTGCTGCACAAAAAGCCAATGAGTCATCAAGAAAGTCAATACTCTCATCTTATCCAAGTTTACGTGGTAGAAGAGCAGCCAGCAGTTCTGATTGCACTTTGGGTTATAGTAGCTCTGAATTTGAAACAAGGTATGTAAAACATATTTATTCAGTTGTTTTCCCCATGTTATACAAATAGGGCTTGTAATATCGGACCAAAAGTTCAATACCAGTATTCGGTATTTTTTTAGAACTTAATACCGTTTTTTGAACTTAATTCCTTCATTGTAGTGTGCGCTGGTATTCCAAAGGAAGTTCACTTGCGAGATTTTGGAGTTTGAAAGAACGTGTCTTATAATATCTGGAAGAAAACGATGAACTGCCCATAATTGCTCGCTCCTCAGGAGTGAAAATTGGCTGTGGGATTTAGCTTTTCTTACTGATATAATGGAACATTTAAACAATTTAAATTTAAGTTACAGGAAAATTTTTTTATTTTTACTACCCTAGTTGGTTATACAGTCGACTCTCGATAATTCAAACCTTCGATATTACGAACCTCTCAATAGTTCGTATATGCTTAGTCCTAGAAAAACTCTTGATATTTCAAACTAAAACAATACGTTCGGATACACTTAATAATTCGAAGAAAATCCGTGGCTTACCAGACTACAACACACATTAATTCAAAGTTATCTTATAAAACTCTCGACAATTTGAACACTCACTGTCATGTACATTCCTGTAGCAAACAGGTTGGAGCTTACAAGTTTTGTGTTGTTTTGTCTCTGCGTGTCTTCCCTGTAACGTAGCCTCTTTAATGACTATCTGTCTGCTACCCCTTATTAGTGTTTTCCAGTTCATCTGGCGAAAATACACTTTTATTGCTATCCTTTTTGAAGTGAACAATAGACCAGCCGCACCTGTTGTCAGGCGTCCATATCTTTCGTTTAACACGTGGCCTTGCTACACATGTGATCAGAAAGGATGGCCCGCTGTTGTGAAGAAGAGATGCGTAAAATTGTGTATGAATGTATTCTTTTAACAAAGGACTTTTAGCTTCTGTATAATATATATATTGTACAACATGTACTTTTTAAAAATTACTTTAAAATAATTTTATACATATGTACAATTGTTGTTTTATTACATAGTTTCAAATTTAAATGTGTTAGAAAGAAAATTCTCTTCCAGTATCTTGGGAGTTTTTTTCCTACCCTCTTGATAATTCGAAGTTTTTCATTGGTCCCTACAACTTCGAATTATCGAGAGTCGACTGTATATTTTCTTTTGTGAACAAACTTTTGCTTTTTTTATCTGGATTTTGGAGAGAAAAAAGTAACTTATTTCCCATTCACACACATACAGGAATTATCTGCCAAAGTTAGTAATGTTTCGAACTAGGATAGATTTACAAATTTAATATCCTTTTTGCAGGATTCTTTCAGTGCCAGGTTTGAGGATTTTAAAGATGATAAAAAAAATAGTGAACTTTTCACTAATCCTTTTTCGTCATCTCTTCAAGACATTTATTGTTACCCACCTCAGGTACAAGTTGGAATTGTTGACCTACAGCACCATATTACTCTGAAAAGCATATATAAGGAAATTATTTTAACCGCAAATTATCCGAATCGCATCAGATTTTGGAAATTTGTGCCACCAAGCAATTTTCCAAATTTACATGATTTAGCAGTCGGATATTGTTGTAGGTTTGGATCAACATATGTCTGTGAAGAAATATTTTCTGTTATGAATGTAATTAAATCAAAATATCGCTCAAAATTAATTTATATGCACATGCGTTTTTTGTGTAAAAGCCTATAGAGTTTTTGTGTAAAGCCCATAATAAGCCTAGAAGCAACATTTCCCCCCTTTTGTATAGTTTTTAGTTTGGTAGAAGAGTTGGAAGTGGCACTTGGTAATTTTTTTCAATCAGATTGTGGCACGCTTTCCAAAAAGGTTGACTACCTCTGCATTAGAGTATTTAATATAGCTGATTTAAATGTATAGTTCAAATGATATAAATTAATATGTAATTAAATTTGTATGGTCAATATACTAACAAACTTATATAAAAAATGTGTATAAAATAATTATGTAGAATAAGTTAAAATGGGATAACATTAAAAACATACGTTAAGCTAAATTTTTTAAAAAAAATCTTTATTTAATATTTTACTACACTGTCATCACAATATGAAATTATGATAAAAATTAGTTTCTTGTATAGTATACCTAGATATTTCAAAAATGATTAAAAACATATTTGAAATGCAAGAAACTTGTAACTATATAAATAGGGAAATAAGTTTATTATATATAACTTATTGAAGTTTTCTATTTTAGGAATTTTTTCTAATTAAATTTCTATTAGAGTGTTGGTCTTGTATATAAATGTGTTAAAGTAAAACTATCTTTTAATGAAAACACAGTGAATGTTTTAGATGAGTAAATATTTGAAAAATTAAATAACATACAGTTATGTGTGTAGACTTTATTTTTTTTTTTTACTGTATAATTAAATTAAAATAACTGAAACATTAAAATTGTGTTGCTTTCTTTGGTAGTTTAATAGTTACTATGCTTGTAAATCTCTATAGTTTCATGCACTGGCATAGCTATTCACAAATGGGCTTTGTATCAAAACTCCTTGGGGGCCTCTAAACATTTTGGGGTTCTTTGCTTATGCATTTTGGGACCCCTGTAGCTTGGGGTCTCATATCATTGATACAATGGTATCTGTGCCTCTGGCTTTATGGCATGTTATGATGATGAAACTCTTATTTATTAATCTACTTCTTTCAAAAAAAAATAATTCTTGAATGGATTTCTGATTTTAGATCATATCGCCAAATCCGCAGCAATTCAACTCCTCGCTATCAACAACCATCTGGTTTCCGCTCTGACTGTGGCTCAGCCGAAACCATTGCATACTTCAACTACAGCCCACCCAGTCACAGCAATCGATTTTCTCGATCGTTTCGTCACCGTAGAGACTCACAAAGTTCTGATAACCTGCCATCTATTATTGGTGGTTCTGAGCCATCACCATCACGTCATATTGATAGATATGCAGCCCCTTCTTGTGGAGGAAGTAGTCTTCCACCAATGCGTCGTAAGTGGCATAGTCAAGAAACTTTTCATCCTTCTGCAAATTATCACATATTTTCGCCTCCACATGTACCTGGTGTTTATCCTCGTACACTTGTGGAACAGTTTCGGTATGAACTGCCACCACCTCTTACCACTCAAAGGAGGAAATGGAGTGACCAAGAAAGTTTTGATTTGGAAAGTGTGGTGCGATCAAAAGTTGCAGAAGGTAGTAGAGCTTCATCAGCAGAAAGTAGTGAAAAGAGTGAATCTGCTTCTGTATCTTCTGCAGGAAGTTCAAAAATCAAATCGCCAGTAGCTCAGGTGAATGTTTTTCGTTGTTTGTAACTAATTTAATTAATATTATATATTAGCTGATACAAGTGTTTGAGAGAAACATTTTCAAGACTATTGGGCTACTATTAGGCAGCTTAATAGTTATTGTGCTGTTAAATTTCTACAGTTTTTAGAACAACAACTATTAATTGTTTAACACTGCTACCAAAATAATTTTAGGCTGAATTAATATTATAACTTACACTAAAAGATTGAATGTATATAGAATATTTAGAAAGTTTTTAAAATAGATTTGTAGCTATAAACTTTATATTCAATTAATATTGGAACACTTATGTAATTGGAATCCTTTTTGACACTAAATTTCTGCTTTTATTAATCAGATGATGCTCTATTTGTTGAGTTTTAAATTGATCATATTTGAATTTGAATGGATTATTATAGTAGCAGCAATTAAAAGGTAACTGCCCTCCATTTAAGGGGGGGGGATATTCCATTGTAAACACCAAAAACTTTTTTTTTAATTGGTTGCATATTGGCCACTAACTTTGCAAAGTCCCCAAATTTGAGTAATTTCATGGTGGCAGTTATCTCTACAAAATTTTGATGCTTGAATTAATTGTAATTCAAGCTCTCGTCAGATACCACCTAAAACTAGGAATTGCACCTAGTAATTCCCTACTTTCTTCTCACCTAGTAATTTTTTCTTTTTTTAATGCATTCATTTAAAAAAAATACTAACAGAAAACATGTAAAAAAATGTTTTTTATTTTCATTAAATTGAAGAGCACCAGGAGGCTAATTTATTCATACAGGAATAGGTGTAGTATAAGGAATTCATATTCCTTAGGAATTCCTCCTTGAAAGAGTGAAAAATTATTTGAAGAACTCAATGCTTCAAGAATGTCTATCACACTTGACTGTGTTGGCCATTAAAAACAAAATTTTGCTATTAAAAACAAATTTTTAAGAGAAAATTGATAAGCTGTTAACTTTTATTTTTCTGTCCCGGTTTGCTCAGAAAGCGTCAAAAAATGTATCATTTAATTAACAATTTTTTTAATTTTGCATTCTTCAACTCTTTACACTCTCTAAACTTTCTAGTTCTTTTTATTAGTTATGCACTCACCCCCTGCTTCTCTTTTTCTACTTCCCAATCACCACATTTGTATGATTAACATTTACTATATTGAATACTTCTAATTTTGTTAATTCTGAGGAACAGCTGTGCAGTAAAATATTTATGAAATCTATATGATTTTGGTTAAGTATTAAATTTGATTGAATTAAAATAAATGGTTACAATTATGCATTTGTAGTATTTTTAAGGTAATGTTTAATATATTTTTTAAAGTTTTGAATATAAATTATTTGTTCTTATGTTTTTCAAATAAAAAGATGTTGCCTAATGCAGTGATATTCAGCCAATAGTGGAAAACCATTTCCTCACTTTAATAAAACAATTATAATGATGAGAGAATTTGGCAGCGTCTTTTGAATTGGCGATTGGTTTTTTATTTGGCAAAATTGGTCGGTAGTATAATATAGTAGTTACAATTTTGTTTGACTTGATTTTTGTATTAATTTAATGGTTAATATTCTTTTGAATGTATTTTGTTAACTATTTAAATTTCATGATTTACTACTTATGTTTTTATACCTTTAATTTAAGTGATTGTCTATAACATTATTGCTTCATTTCACAATAATTGGTTTTGTAGAATCCCCTTGTGTGCCCTGAAGTTGTAACAGGCAGACCTACTCCCCGACAAGATAGGATATTACAAAATTTATCTTCTTTAAGACAGGTAAAAACTGGCTATATTTGATGAAATGTATTTAATTAATAGTATTAATGTCATAATTATTTTGAATACTATTACATTAATTTAATTAGAAATATATTTAAATACATATTTCAAAAATCTAATGCGTATAATGCTACAAAAAGTTTATTTCTTCAAGGCTGTCTTTACATAATGTTAATGATAAAACCAAAGTTGGAGCACTTTTTGAAAAAGAAAAAACAAACAAACTTACAAATATAAACATTATGTTTTACTTTTCGCTATTTTTTGGAGAGCAGTATATTTTCTAAAACTATTTGCTCATTTGTACATGAATCAATTCATTTTCTTATGTAAAATGTGTTTCATGTTTCATCTCTTCTGTGCTTAAATAAGCTTTAAACTGTGTTCAAATTAAAAATTTTTTACTTTTAGAATATATCTCAATTTGGAGAATTCTCCATTATAAATGCTTCTTTGTACTTCACATATTTGAATACAAATTGGCAAAATTTTTCACCTGGAGATGTGTTTAAACTTTGCATTGGGATTGTTAACATTTGGTGAAGATAATAAAAATATCATTCTTTTAAAAATCTTGGAAAATATACATAGTTGTTTGAATTTTTTATTTTAACAACAATAGTTTAATTATGTATTTTACTGTTAGCATGAATTTGTGTGCTTTTTTATTATCATTTTAAGTATTGATTTATATAAATGTTTTATTTTGTAGGGTTTGATAAAGAAGCAAAAAGAATTGGAAACTTAATTCGCGTCCACCTCCATATTATTCTTGATGAAAATTTATTGCTATATTCTATAAATTTTAATAAGGTTTAAAAAGATCAACAAAGAAACAGTTTTAAAATCAGTGAGATTTTAAACCAATAGTGTGTATGCTTCAAAACTGTTCTCAAATGTTGTGCCACCTCTAGTTAATATTTGTAGGAAATCATCTCTCATTGAAGTTTGAGTGATGCATTTTTTAATCATATCTGTTAGCATTGTATTTTAAGAAAGTTGCTATTTATAATTCATTTCTCCTGAGCTGCAGACTGTTTTGATAATTTGGATTCATTACGAATATTCTGTATTTAGGCAACTATTCTCAATCATAATATTTCATTCTTTTTCTATTGGAAGTAAACTTATTATCCCATTTACCTTTAAAAAATTTAATCCTTTTCAATTTTCATGCTTTTGTTGAAAATTTTTTATGTTTAAGTTTTAAGATATTTTATTTTTCTTATGAATATATAAATTTTCATAAAATATTTCATTCCAAGAAGAAAGTTGAATGCCAAACTTTTTATGTAACAAGTTAGTTTACTGTAAATATTTTCGTGAAGTTTATTTTTTAAGTTTTAAAATTATCAAATTTTGCAAAATAGCTGAACAGAGACAACAGACAAATATAATCATTTAATTTAGTAATTTAGAGCTATTTTATTTTCATTGTTGATTTGCATCATCATCAGCCTCGAAAAGAAGGCAGTGATATATATATATATATATATATATAAAGAAAACTGTGCTTAAGTAATTTTTTTACTGCTAATTTTTTTTGAATAGCAATCTGTAATCACACCAGTGTGTTAAACATTTCTGTTATTCTATTTTGTGTCTACAAAAATCACGAAAGAATACATTTTGTAGTCATGTTAGCTTGTTTTTAAAATATAGTTTAGTTTAAAATTGTATTTTGTTGTTTTATTTATTTTTAAATTGTGCTTTTGAAATTCTGTGCTGTTTATGAATTCCTAAACTAGTGATTTTTAATTGCATTGTTTTTAGCAAATGTGTTATGCAATATCCAGTATTTTTGATAAAATATTTTTAATTTATATTTTATTAAAATAGCAATATGCATTAATTTTTTAAAATATATTTTAAACGATTTTTTAAATTAATACAAAAATTAAAGGAATCTTCTCTGTGAATAAAACCAGTAATAAATGAAACTGAAAAAATAAAACAAAATATATTTAATTTTTAATAATTAAATAATCATTGTTCAGGGAAATACTTGTGTTAGCAAGTTCACTATTTTTAAAATTTAATTAATTTAGTTGATTTACACTCCCAGAATTTGTGTATAATATTACAGATAAGTATATAAATCAGCATCTTGAAAAATTATAACTGGTAACTTTTCCAAAAATACTTTTTAGATTGTATTCATCTGAAAAAATTAGCTGGAATATATATATATATTTATGCATAAAACTTACATAAATAATTGTAATTAATACATTTGTAAGTAAATTGGAACTGGTTGATTTATTTGATAAATTTTTTTCAAACGCAACACATAACAAGGTATTTTTTTGTTATCTTGTTAAAAGCTTTTATTTTATAGTATAAAACAAATACTAAGCCCATATTTTTTAGATATCATCAACACTGATATTTTTTTAAAAGATATAGTGAATATGATACTTTATTTAATAAAATATTTCATTGTGCACATGATATATTTACCTATTCAAATAGATACAAAACTGTTAGTTATCGATTGTTACTTATTTGAAATAATTCGATGAATTCTTGCTTTAAATTGTTTTTGTGTAAGAGAGTTAGAAATTTGTATTTTTAATCAATAACAGTTAGTTTCAATTCCTGTAATACAATTGGGATCATATATATATATATATATATTTAATAGAATCAAGATTGTGATGGTTTTTATAAAGCATGTTGGTTGACATCAATATTTGCTAGCTACACCATGAGTTGGTCGAGACTAGTTAAGAAATCAAGCACTTTGGATGAAAATAGATTATAAATAATGTTATCAGAGAATTTGTTGTTTGTCAGTGTTGGTGATATGAAACTGAAACCATATATAATGTAGTGTATGTATAAATTTCTATACATATCATTAAACTTTTCTCATAGACCATCAATTATGTGGATCACTAGTTAATGGTCATTGCTTCTTGCCAATGCATATCTAGTCAATGTCACTTATTATATCCAAAATGTATTATCCAAAGTTTTTTGTAATAGACATTTGTATGCACAATTGGTTGTAGATTGGATGTAGAATTGTATTTTTTCCCCAATAAATAACATTCCATCTTTAGAAAAATAAGAGCTAAGAAAAAAGAAATATTTCAGGTATTACTGATATAAATTTTGATGGAGTTAGTGGAGGTTTTTACATCAATATTAAGTCTTCAAAAGGTATAGACATTGGAGACATGTAAGAGGAAAATCTTTTTGGAATAAACAAATCTGTCACTTCAACATACCAATGGAAAATAGAGTTCAAAGGGAGCATTCTGTTAATGAAATTAAAACTCAAACATAATAAAAAAGGAAATTTAATAATAAAAGGACAGTGGAAAAAGTTATTTAAAATTAAGATAATATTATAATAAATAAACAAATTAAATAATGGAAGAGATCGCATTTTCACATATTTTAAAATGAATTTATCATTATTGTTTTATGTTTTTTTGTGTATTATCATTACTTAATATAATATTAATAAACACAGCAAACTATAAGTAATTATGACAGTGATAAAAAGTTTGTAATGTGTTCAAAAAAATTCTGAGTGTTTAAGGTTAGGGCACATGTTTTGTTATGTTAAATTCTACTCCAAATGGATATTTGTGTATGTATGGTATGTTTTCTCTTCCATTAAAATTTTACTTATTACAATTTTAATTTCTATCTATTGATATATTTATTAAAATTTGCAATCATTCTATCTACAGCTACTTAAGTTTGTTACTCTGGCAAATAAATTGTGATGTAGCAAATCTTTTTTTTAAAAATTGTCTAGGCTAAGATGTATTAACTGTTAGTGAGATTTTATTTACTATGCCAATTTCCAGACAATCATACACACACACAAATCTGTTATATTTCATATCATTAGAATATGATGTGCATATAATGTAATCTTAACATTTTTCCATTTGCAATTACAGTGTTTTATAGAAAGTTGTATTGCATTACATAATTTTTTGAAGCAAATATGCAAAAGTTTTTAATTCAATTCTTTAAATGATATTTTCATAACGTATGCTGATGTTTATAAAAATGAAGGGAATTGAATACTGTAATATACTGTATTTCAAAACTTTCTAGCTAAAACTTGGAGAACGCTTTCAATGTTGTGTTTTTATTAAAAACTTTAAATCTATTTAACCCAACTAGTCATATATAAAATTTAAACTGCGCAAAATTTTATCCCTGTTTATAATGACTATATTTTGTGTGCATTTAAAATATGTAATCAAACATATTATTAAGAGTACATTTGGACTTATTTATTATGTCTATGCATTTTATTTCACTTTAATTTTAATTTTGTGTAAAATAAAGTTTTAGAAATGTGATTTCAGATCCTAGTCTATTGTAAATAATGTATACTGTTGTATATATTTTGTTTATTTAGTTTTATTTAATTACTAAAGGCTTTTGATATTCATCCATCATCTGTAGTATAGAAAAATCACTGCAATTTAAATTTAAATATACAGCTAATCTTTTTATACATTTATACCAATTTAAAAATGCCACTCACTATTTTTTTATATTTAAGCTTCCTGTGATACCGTTCTAGTCAGGAAAATTACTGTGCCTTGTAATAGTCATATTTAGTTAGCTTGTCCAGTGTGTATATGCTTTAAAACTCTTATTTATCTAATCTTTGATAAAAGTTTTCTTTTTTCCCCTTCACTGTGTGAAATAACATGTCTTTAATTTTGTTTTGCAATGAAACATGTCCGTAAACTGAGATATATAATATTGTTTTTTTGTAATTATGACATGTGTGAAACTTGACATTAAAAATTTTATTTAAAAAAATATTTGTGTGTTAGTCTTTTCCCCCCAAATATTGCACAATTTTGATGCTTAAACTATGTATTGGGCACATAGCTATACATTGTTGTAATAGAGTTTATTTTTGAAATCAGCTTGATGATAAATTATTAAGAGGCTCCTAAAGGCAAATCTGTATTTACGATTTTGATTTAGAATTGAATAACGAAAGTTGAAGCAGTTTAGTGAATTCTGAAGTAAAGTGCTGTTAGACAGAAATTTACGTATTAAATTAAAATTAGATAATTTTGTAAGTTATGTATATAACAAAATAAATATATATATAATGATAATAAATTCCTACATAACTGGGAATGGAAAAAATTATGGAATCGAAAACCAAGGACAACAAAACCAATATATATAAAGTCATTTGACCAAAATGGAAAACTTACGTTTTTGAGAGCTGTCACCAACTTAGGGCGATGAAGTAGGGTTAAGCTTTTGTTATGGAATGCCAATTTTCCTTTCATATGAGTGTATTATATAATGCCATTTAAATGCTAAACAACAAACTATTTTTTTGAAGACTAAGTACAAAGCCACAGTAGTACAATCAGGACCGTTTTTAACCTC
>BMAO01024065.1:0-23668 GCA_019973975.1 Trichonephila clavata
TTTAGGACTATTTAGTATATGCAGTTCTAAATATATTTTTGTATTGTAAACAATATTTAGCATTAATATGCTTAGCTCCTTTTGAATTATTTAAAATTATTGTAGCAATAAATAATAATGAAATACTCTGATTCACTTCTCTAATGAATATTTTTATTAATTTCTTTTTAAAATTGATAATTTTTCATTATGAAAAATCCTAATTCATATCAAGATCAATTTAAGGTAAAATAAAAAGTTAATTTTTTACTAATCTTTTGATAAAATATTTTTTTTTAATTAAGGCAGTTTTTTTTAAAAGTTACATTTGTAATATTATTTTTTAATATTTAAGAATATGTATTATCTAATTTTAGAAATTTTTGATTGATTGTGTAGATATTTATTTACTTAAAGATAAAACTTTTTTTTTAAGAATTTTTATTTGTTATCACAATATTTTTAAATGCTGTTTGGATTTTTCTTTATGTGATATCAATTTTTAATCTGAGATTTAAATATTTTAATGAAGTTTCAGGGAAGAATTGAGTACCCTTAAGTTCATTCACATATTCAGAAACATTTTTAAAAAATACTCTTAAGATTTCCTTGTATTAGAATTTTAAACTTTCTTCATTTCATTTTCAATTTTATTAAATACTTCACTTAATTTTGGGAAGTGTATGTATAAAAAGGTTTTAAATTCAGGAACTTGTAATCTAATGCATCTGGACTAACTGTAATGTGTTTGCATATTTTTTTTTTTTTATTTTCTTAGTTTTATATATACCAAAACATTCAAGCATTTCTGTATAATTTATTTTTTTTTAAAAATTGTTTCAGAATTTTGTTTTTTTACATTACTTGACTTCCTACTAAACTGAACCAGTTAATCAGTTCTATGTCACAGTCTATCACATTTCCCCACAAATGATTTTCTGGAGATTATGCTTGTGTAAACTGTTAGAATCTTGGGCACTATGTTATGCATTTTATATTTGAATACAATTTAAAGTTCTAAATTTCTTAAAATCTGCTCTTTTTTATCCTGATTCTATCAAAGACTCATCATGCAGGAAAGTGAAAGCTATTATGTCTTAAATTTTATTTGATTTCAAAGTCTTCATGTGGAAACTAACAAGGTGAAGAACCAGCTCGAGTGTTGTCATCAAATGGCCATGTTGCCAGTAACCTCATGATCGACCTTAATTCGAAACGAATCTTAACGGTTGATAATTCCTATTGCATGGTTTCTGTTTAGTGCAAATATCATTTTTCTTAGTTTTCCTTGCCCGTCTAGTCATATTTATTAAAAGTATTGCCAATAATGAACATATATCCAATTTTGTCTTTTCATTTCAACTCTTGTATATATCAAACATCTCACAGTCATCTAAAAGATAAACATTTTTTTCTAATTTTTTATGTTAATTAATAATACACTTTAAATACAAAAGAAAATATTGTAAAATGCTCCACTATATTATGTCCCCTTTTGTAACTTTTAGGAAGACAGACATTTAAGAAGAGCATTTTTTGATGCAATTGTAGGTGTTGCTACGTATGTTGGTTGGCAGTGCTGCCCCATTTTGAAACCCTTATTACAGCAGGTAATGTTTAAAAAATCTTTACTTATGCTTAGTAATTTGAGTTGGCCAAAAGTTAATGTAATCTTGCCTATTTTTATTTTAGGCCTTACTGATTGTGAAGAATTTGTGATCAGCAAAGCTTTATCTGCCTATCAGATTTGGCGGAAAGAGGTTTATTGCAAAAACAGATGCTAAATCAGCTTTTGACTGAAGCAGTGCCTTTACTAATACATCCTGTAAGTAATACAGTTAATAAATGTTATTGCATATAATGTTTTGTATCACATTGATATTGAATTTTTTCATTTTCTCTGCATTAGAATTTATGGATTAAACAAGCAGCAGTGGGATTTATATGTGTAGTTGCAAAATCATCAAATTGCGCAGATGTGCAATGTAGACTTATTCCAATGCTTCAGCCATTTATAAAATATTCAGCAGATCGCAGAAATTTAGTTCAAGTGGAAAAAGAAGTAAGTGTTTTTCTAAAAATAGTTATGAAATATTATTTAGCATCAATTCATTTTTGGGATAAAAGAATTAAGTTGAAAATGTTTTTTTATTAAAAACCTCCGTATATTTTCAATTTAAAGACTTAGCAGTAAGAGAATTTGATTTTCAATTTGTCTGTAGAGGAACACAGTTTTTCATCTCATCGGAAATGTTCTGGCTTTTGTATTATATTTCACTTTTAGATTTTTCCATTTACACTACAGATTTGTGAAATTTTTTGGCTTGAAATATATTTCAACAATTTTTAACTCCAGATTATCTCCCTATGTATGATATTATATATCATACACTAAAATTATCTCTATAAACAATTTTAAAATCGATTTCTGTCTTGAGTTACCTAAAGTAAATCTAAATTAAATTAAACTCATTGGCACAACAGCCCTGGAGGGCCAAGCCTACTGTACCCATCTCAGTATACATGACCTTGGATGCTGAGGTGCATGAGCAGTTGTTCTGGTAAGGTAGTCAGTCTGACGTGAAAACCCCCAGTGTTTAGTTCCCAAACAAGCTTGCTACTCATTTTTATCGATCCTGCCCAGCCCGGGATTTGAACCTCAGACCTGTGGTATGGAAGCTCAATACACTACCACTCCGCCACTGGGCTTCCAAAGCAAATCTAAATTACTTTAAAATCCGATGTAGAACATGCACTTTGAACACAAAAATTAAAAGTGAAATGTATGGGTGTACATTATACACCGGGTTTAAAAATGGGAGATTTCAAGATAAAGAAGGAAGCGAGCATAGAGAAAAAATTCGACTTCTACATATATCAAAATATTATTTATTAAAAAGAAGCCCTTTAAGCATTCCTTATAAACTTAAAGGGTTGTAGTTCTAGAGGTATACTACTATTTTCTAAAGCATGGAATAATAACTTGAATACATGACTTTAAAACATAAAAGCATTGCTCACGTACATTTCAGGTTTCTTTGTAAAAAAGGGGGGTTCAAGTTATACTACAAATATACATTTGCAGCTTGAAAGTATAGGTGCACATTATATGCAATTTTATGGTAATAATATATTATCCTATATAGTATTTTTTTTTTTTTGTTAATCTTTGGAAAACTATAAATTTTAAAATGTAAAATTGATGATTAAGTGTCTTAAAAGTATTTTCTCATAAGGCTTAGTTAGTCTAGTTTAAAATTTTAAAGGCATTTTTTCAGCATGTAAAACATCAAAACAAACTCATTAGGTAATACTTATTGGTTTACATTATTATAGCCATAAGGATAATGAGAAAATAATGAAAGCTCTAAAAAATTTTAAAAATGAGTTTTGAGTTTTTTTTTTTATTACTATAAATTAACTAAAACTATTAATATTGTATAATTTCAGCTGGTGCTGCTGTATGCTCTGAGTGATCCACTTCCTCGATGTATTTACGATTATTTAATCAAACTTCCAAGCTTAAGAAATCTTTTAGAATGTCTGATTGACAGAAAAATTTCACGCTCAACTACGAGGGCCGGACATCTACCTACTTACAGAGAAATGGACCCTCATCTTTCAGCTGTACTTATAATTTCATTTATTTTTTTATCTTAAAATATGCATAGTTATTTATATTTTTTTTTTTTTATTAATAAAATTATTTTGATTTTGTGATAGGTTTATTTTAGATTACAATCAGATGGCATGACAGAACAAGTTGAAGAACAGATATTGGTATGTTATTCATCTGAAATTTAATTATTTTTTCCTAATTTAATTAAGAAGTTATGTTTTTACAGACATATCTTTTCAATTCAATTTCCACTCCATGTTTGTGACTAATTATGTTTAAATGCCATTACTTTTCAATTTATTTAACACAAGTAATCATGCATAGCTTTTAATCAAAGTTTATATACTATATTTATGTATTAGTGGCACAGATAAAGGAATTTGGTGCCACTAAGGAAGGTGTGTCATTCTAATAAAGGAAATGTGGTTTAATTTATAATATATAATTGAAAAATATTGTATTTAAAATGAAAGCATTTTTCTTATTATAAAATGTATTTTAACTTTCATTATATTTACTTAAGATAATAAAATTATATATATATATATATATATATGGCGCTTTTTTGTTGTTGTTAAAAAACTTCTAGGACAAAGATGTCAAATTAAATTTTAACTGTAAGTTAATTTTTGATTACTAAATGTTCTATGGATCGTTATACATTATTACAATTATAAAGTTTCTCTTTGAATGGTATAGTAGTGCTTATATTATTTATATTGGTCCCTACATACATAACTTTGATATACTATTAGAATTATTACATATCAAGCAATTATATGAAAGTTAAAATTTAAAAATACTCTGATACCCACATTTCTTGAGCATACTGATGTCAGCAATTTTTTGCTTGGTTTGGTAAATATTTTCTGAATACTGAGACCCTGATAGAAAATTATTATTAAAATAAGATATATATTAAAAAATCAATATTTCGTTGATCAATAAGTAACTGGACACAAAGTAACTGCTTAAATTCTTAAGTGTAGCATAAAATAACATCTTCCTTGTTCTTTGAAAATGATTTTTGATTGTTGGACACACCAAGAAAGATAGAAGAAGATAAGTAATGATTGTATTATCAGATACTATTGAGAGCTTAGAGAACAGTGCATCAAATTATTGAACCAACTAGTAAGAGTTTATCAGTGATTGCTATGCAATTATCATGTATAATTAAAATCATAAAGTTTAAACTATCATACTTGTAATTAAGTTTTGTTACAGGCTGTTATGTTAGTTGAACTGCAAAAATGTAATAATATTCAAATATAATTTTGAGAATGACAGCCTTCATCACAACCCCTACCAGAAGTCCCTATGCTTGGGTGCACACATTTATACATAAATAATAACTTTCTGCTATCTTCATTATCTTGTTTCACTGACAACTTAGCTCTTCTCTTTTGAAAATCTGCTGAACCCTGCTCTGGGAAATGAATCAACCATTTCAATAGGCGTAGAAAGGATCCAAATTTTTGCTTAACTGTATCAATTCTGAGAAATATAAATTAAGGAAATATTATCCAAGGAAATTTTATGGCTATTAAATGTTTGTTGATAGATCCTACTTTCAACATTGCTTCTCATTTCTGAAAATTATGTTAGCAAATAAAACCTTCAAGGAATATTATATGGAAAACTTTTGCACATATTTTTTTGACTTAAACTGTTTCAACTATATGAAGACTTTTTTGCTTTACTTAAATATTGATTGTCGCATTATTGAATTAAAAATTGACAGCATCCATGTTGCAGCATGTAAAAGATTCCTTGAGTGTCTGCTTGGCATTAGTGCTCTCAGCAAAATTAAATCCTTTGTGTGGTTTTGCATCATCAGAGCTCAGATGCCTCCCTCTGGAGAAAAAATTGGCGTCAAAATTACTTGCGGCAATCAATATACCACCTGTATGGTGCAGCACTAAGAAGAGATACCAGCTCCTAGAGAATATAATGATAAATTACCAATCCGCAGTCCCATTAAAAATAAAATATTTTTGAATTACATATTTACTGACAAGTTTTAAGTTTGACATTAATTATTTACAAATGATCCTCTAACTTTTCTTTTAAGTTTCAACTATAGGAAAATCTAAGAAATTTTACTGATTTAAGAAAAATTCTATCAAATGTTTAAAATGAAAATTTTATTTCCGTAGGAATTAAAAGATCACTTACTGAAGGTTCAAGCAAGAAAGTGTGGGTGAGTTTTTTTATTCTCCTGATCACATAAATGCAACTAATATTTGAATGTTTTTTTTTTCTTAAAATTATTGTAAGTTTTTTTGTTACATGAGAAAATAATCATGTTAAATGTTTTAAAATGTCTTAATTTAAAAAATATTTTTAAACATAATCTAATGATTATTTTATTAGATAAAACTCTTTTTTTAATTAATGTTTTTATTTTGGTGTTATGAAGGTTTTAAAGCATTTTATGACAATAATTTAACAGTTTTACAAATAAATATTTCCTCCTGATTTTTAATAAATAAAAAATCCAAACATAATTTTATGTCAATACTAAAATACATTCTTAGTGTTTTATTATTGGACTGAAGAATTAAATGTGTTAATAATGATGATGTTTAATAAAGTATATAAATAATTTTATTACCACACAGGGAACAATCTATGACATCATCTGAAAAAGATTCTGGAGAAATTGACTTAACAATGCTGCCTTTTGTACCTCAAGTTCATTTTGTATCTCTGATAAATCCTGATAATCAGTTCGAAAAACCATTTCATGCTATCCAGAGGTAAATAAAAAAATATGAATTGTATTTCTTTTATGAATTATTTTATATTTATCTAATGTTGTTTAATGTAATTAAAGTAAATTTGCTGGCATTTATATTTTTAGTAAAAAAGCTTCTAAGAAGAAATCTGGTGTAGATTCCCCTGTTATGGTAAATATACTTACATTAATTTTCATAAAGAAATAAAAGGGATTTTGTAATGAGTTTGATGCAGTTTTTTTTTTCAAATATAATCTATAAATCAGTTTTAAGATTTAAAAAATATATATAGTAATCTACTGTGAAATATGTTTAACACGAAAATACTTATGATGATATATTGGTTAACATTAAATAATACACCGATCCCGACAAACTACTATGCATTTTCATGCATTTTTTTCTCTTAACATGAAACAAGAATTGCTTAATGTGAAAATATTTCTCTTCTGGAAGTGAACAAGATACAAAAATACCAGTCGCATAGGCTAGATTTAAGAGGGGTGTTAAATGAAAGAGAAGTGGTTTTACAAAATGAAGCTAACTTGGCTTTGAAATACCTTTGGAGTAGCCTGTGATAGAAACTAATTTTGTTTACCTAAGCTACTTTCCCCCTCCATCCCTACAAATGCCACACAAAAACATCTAATCTCCTATTTTGTTGGCTTTAAAATTTGATGATGAGTAATCATCGCAGTGTGAGTAACATTTAGTGAGTTTGGCTTGCATTTTCTATTGTAAAAGAATTTTTTACTAGCAGAATGGCAAAAAGCTCAGGGTGAAAGCAAACTGCTATTTTATTTAAAATGAAGATGGAGCTTCTTTAGGTTGTTGATCAAAAATAGAAGAGGAAAACGGAAATCTGTAAAGATTTTGTTATTGCTAACTCTACTTTATGAATAATAATTCAAAAAAAAGAGCAAATTACATAAATGTTTGTTTTATTAAATATATGCATATATCTATATCTTTGTAAATAAAATGTACTCTAATAAACTTAATTTTGTTGAATATATGAGTTTTATTTTCCAAATATCTTTTAAAACAAAAAAAATATTTCCAGTCTCCTCTGCTTCGTGTTAAACAATTTTCACTTTATTTAAATTTATAGTAATTTTTTTTTAAAAAAAATTTCTATATCTTTCATATTGTTTGTTAGGGCTTCTTTAGAGTTAAAAGATTTTGTCTTCTAAATTTTTTAGGAAAAAAAAATAGAATTTTTTTTTGTGTAGGTTTTTTGTTAAATGCCATTTATTGTGGAAAAAATTATGCATGTGTTTTATACATTAGGAATATCAGACTATTTCATATCAAGTATGGCATTTTCCCCCACTAAAATAAATGCATTTATTAGAAAAAAATATTTAATCATTAAAATTTGTGATTTTACTGAGAGGAAACCTGTGTCCTTTGAAAAAGTAATGTATCTTTAATAAAATGGTTTATAATTAGATAAGGAATTTTTCAAAAATTTATTCCCTTTTTTTTTCTTGCCTCAGTTTTAATAATTTTTTTGTAATACTTTTTTCTTTTCTCTGTCTTAAAATACTGTATACACTTCTTTTTTTAGAATGAAGAATGGCAACACATGTTTGCAACTTCAGATTCAAAAAATCCACCATCGCCTAAACTTCAACATCAGAACTCTGATAATTCTTTGAACTCAAATTCAAAAGTACTTGCCAGTGGAAAGAGTACTGATGAAAGTTTGGAAATCATAACTGCAGTTGATGGCAAAATCTCTCCTCTTCAACTTTCAGTAATTGAAGATATTAAGCCTAGTAAGTGCATAAATATTTATTCTAAAATATGATTACTTAGTTTTTTTAAATCTTAGAAGGTGGAAAAATAATATTTGTTTGTAAGTACTAAAGTAAAGATAGCAAACCTTAAGGGAGAATCGAAGTAGTCAAGCATGTATATTTTTTATTGGGTAACAACTTATTTCTGTTTTTAGTCTATAATATTCATTATGTAATCTATAAAAAGGGTATGTGTGCGTAAGAGATGCGCAATATTTTAAGATAATGGAAAGTAAAAAAAAAATAGTTAAATGTTTTTTTAAATGGGAGAATATTTCCCCCTCAAAATTTTCAGGCTTTTTTACCTTTCATTCTTATTGCTAATTATCAAATGTTAATGTTACACCTTTTATCATATTTCATTATATTATTCATATATTCTAGCAAAACAAATCACTTTGAATTCTATGCTATTTTTTTTTTTAAAAATTTCGAAGTTTTACTTTTTGAAGTAGTATTGTGTATTTTTAATTACTAATTCTATTATTTGTTATAGAAATAAATGGTCGTGCAATTTTTTAAAAAGGGGGCAGGGACTATGTATTTTATAAGACTTTATTCCTTGTGTATTGTAAGAAAGCTGTTTCTTTTCATTTTAAAACTAAATGTATCATACATACTACATTCTAAATCAGTGATATTGAACCTGCAGCCCACCAACCTTTTCTAAGTGGCCTGATCATGGGCCATTGCAGTAAGAAATTCAATTATGTGAACAATGTACTAAGAATTTTGTGGGAAATTCTATCAATCAAGCAATCTTACATATAAATTTACTTTTCTTATAGTAGAATATAAGCAAAAGGCTTGGATGAAAGGAAATCGATATTATCCCAAAACTCAATAAAAAAATGCATAAAAGTAAATTTTTTTTGTGTGTATGTTTGATAGTAAGGTTAATATAGTATTTAAATAAAAGCCAGAAAGAAGTTTAAATATTTTGATCAATTTTGCTTTGGCCTTATAATGGTTTTTTGGTATATTTCATATGGGCAGCCTCATGTAGGCTGCCCATATGAAATATCTGTCACATGTATTTGGCCCAATAGAAAAAAAAAGCTTGAGTACCCCTGTTCTAAATCATTCAATAAATTGGTAATATATTTCAGATCATTGTGCTCCATGCCGAGAAGAATTGCATGCTCTAATTCATAAAAAACAGGAGGAATGTCAGAATGATGAAATTGCTAGAGCAGCCAGTGAGATAGAATTTAAGGAGGATAAACCAACCAGTAAAAAGCATATTAAAATTCCATCTGGCCATCTCATTGCTCATCTTCATGAACACAGAGGTACTGTAAACAGGTAAGCCCACATTTATGATTATTTTCATTATCAACCTGTGTAAAAATTGGAACATTTACATCTTAACACTTTCATCACAGCAATGGTGCACCTTTGTCCCACCCTCTGCTCTAAGAGTCTGTGCTGCTCTCCACAGCACTAAAATTCAAACAAAACACAAATTCCTTAAAAAAAAATTTTTTTTTTACTTTGAAAAATAATAATTATTTGCAATCAATAATAATTCTCACTATAATGATTTATTTATGAAACCTGGCAGATGAGTTATATTGTCCCTTGTGGTGAAAGTGTTAATAATGAAACCCCCTGTCTGCCTAATCATACAAATTATACAACTGTTCATGCTGATTGCCCTAATTGTAAAACTGTAATTTACACGCATTTATTCTATCTTTTTGCTCTTTTTCCCCCCGCAAAATTTGTTCTTGGCACTCCTCTTTAGTTAAATTCATCACTGAAGCTACATTATCCAACACTACATTGATAAAGTCATCAAATTTTGATAAACCTGCAGCTCTTGCAGCTTCCTGGAAAGTTGAGTCTTTTGCTCTGTTGATTGTAAATAAGCCTTCGTATGAAACAATGCCTTTCTTCTCATGCAGCAATTCCAGTCGAGGCAATTGTTTCAAAATTTTTCTGCGATAACTTGCAATAATTTACTATTGCAACTGTATTGCTGACATTATATAAAATGAAGCACATGGTTGCCGATTCAGTGCATACAACACATGCAAAATTAAGATTGACAACTTGGCAAATTATCTTGAACTTTGGCATGTTGTGATAGTGCATAATAAATTTATAACAGCATCACAAAAACATTTATATTTTGAGAGAGAAATAAATGTCATGTATACATATTTTCTATCTATAGTTGACATTTTAAAATTTTTTATTTTTATTTTAAATTGTTTAATTAAGACTTTTGCTAAATTTGTATGTGTTAATTAACCTTAAATTTAAATTATTTTAATAATATTTAATTTTTAAAACCTAACTTTTCCTTACAAATATATTTTTTATTTTAGAAGTAGTTGCATCAATTGTCAAAAGTATTTGATAATTCAATCTAATTCCAAAACAAACCTGCTAATGCTGTTTTTCTTTTGTTTTATTTTGTACTAGCTGAAATGCCCGTTCTTCGCACGGGTTAAGTTTTAAAAACAAAAATTTATCTATTATAGAATTACAATATTTTTAGTGAGGGTAAAACCCTGTATAAAAAGTAGTATAACCAAAAGTTAAAAATATTTTTTTCAAAGCAAATATAAATAAAGATTACAGAAAAGTGATAGCAGTAGTGAGTTTCTGCTATGGGTGAAATAACCTGCAATAGATGAACTGAAAGAAAAAATTAATGATAAACTGATTCACTAAATGCTATCATAAATAAGAAATATTAGGAAGCCTTCAACTGAAAAAAAATTAAATTAGTCCTCATATAATACTATCTAACATCTCTGTAATACATCTAATATACAGTATTAGATGTAATTAAATACTAAAAGCCTTTAATTAGTATGAACTAAAATCAAAATCTAACTAAAACAGGTCCCCGTTGAAATAGTTCAGAACAAACAACAGTACTGAATGAAACAAATAATAAACCATGTTGCTAAAAAATTAATTATTGAAACCATACTTTTTTGCAACATTTCTACTAAAAATTATTATTTGATTGCAAAGAGCAAAAGAATGAGTACATAAATGATGAGTAGATAATATATATATCCTATATGGAGAGTATAAAATAAAATATGCATATGATCTCCACGAAACTATGTGAGTAACAGATAATAAGAAGCAACGTTAAACCATGATAGCACATGAGATGTAAAATCATTTCAACTCTGAATTTTAAAGAAATCCAGAGGGAAATATGAGAAAATCTTTTTAAGGTGCATCTTTTTTCTGTGCAAAAATTTTTATGATCACAAATGAAACAATTTTCTGATTTGCAAGATTGCCAGTAGCAAAGTTAAGTCATGATGAAAAATCTGATCAAAATGGAATTCCAAAGAAAATATGAGAATATTATTTCAAGGTCACCTTATCATAGTTTCAGCAAATAGCTTTTTGTTAAATTTATGACTTTTTCTCATTTAAAACAAAGATGAATTCTTATCGGTCATAAGGACCATAAGGCAAAAAACAGCGACACGCAAAAAAAAAAACATGGTACATACTGGTTCCTCATAAATATGAAGCATTATCTTCACGATATTACCAACATGTTAAGAGCAATTAGTTTGAATTCAGAGTCATTTTCTAAAATATACAACATTTATATGTAAAAAATGTATACAATGCATGTGTATATATACAATCTGCATATGAACAGATTTTGTCAGAAGGAAAATTACTTTGATGAGCATTTAATCACATCCATAGTTTCCGTGTTCATCCATAATTTTTCTAACATGTTTTTTTTTGTGAACAAATGGACATGACAAAAAAAAAAAATTCTGGTAAGAAGTGAAGGTGTAGTTTCATTGATTGTAAAAAAAACAAAACCTTTGATATTTGTGTAATGAATAGGTAATCATGATCTATGATTCTGTTTACAAAAGGTCTCGCAAATTATTGTTCGGCTGAAAAATAGACTTTTGAGTCTTTGTATCACATAATCACTGTACCAACAATGATATGCAAGAAAAGGATAGTTCAGAAAAATAAAACTGTGACACTGAAATAGGAATTATAGCATCATTTAAATTAAAACGTTATCTAAAACAGAAAAAGTAAGCCTTAATTTTGATAAAATTGCCATAAACAGTTTTGAACAGCAAAAAAAACACATAACAGAAAATCTTAAATATTTAAAATTGAAATAAAAGAAACAAATAAATATAAAAGTAACCTTACACATAGTATAGAAATTATAATATTATATCAAACCAAAAGATAAATAAATTAAGATTTGATGAAACTACCATAAGCAAAATCTTATACGTGAATAGAAATTCTAACTTAAAATCACAATATTGACAATCTGTTGATCTCAATTAGTTTGAATTGAGTGTCATTTTCTTCACGTGCATTTGTCTACTTTTTTTTGTTACAATGGAAAAATATGGAATCTGCCAATTAAGGAAAAGGGTACTTATGTATTGGCGTTATCACAGCAAAATTTGCACCACAATATCAAAGTAACAGATTCTTATGTGTCTTATATGGAAAAAATCAAATTTTGGTGAAAAAAGAGCCACTTTGACTGCGGTGAATGATATTCAGGTGATGACTTAGTTTCACGCTATACATAGCCCAAGTACAACTGTATATTGATAGTATCACTAATTTCAGTTTAACAAAAAGAAAACCTCATATATAAATAAAAATTTGTATTAGCCTTTGTATTCTTACGTATTAGCATCACCACAGCCAAATTGGCGCTAAGCAAATCACGCTATATCCACCAAAATCTGACTAACTTTTTTTAGCGCATTTTTCACACAGTGTAAAAAAGGCGATATTAGCACGCAAAATTCGTCTTCGTTCCATATTTTGTCGTACCTTTTTCTCAGCCAATAAGCAACCGATTGGCCTCCGTTTTTCTGCATTTTTGCCCTAGATGAGCCGAATCATATTTAAATTTAATATTTTTTTTTAAGCGTAGTATACACTTTCTGTTAGTAAAAAGTTCATTAGTTGCATTATTGTAAAATACAACATGTGAAAACGCGCTAAAATTACTTGGCCATGCCAATGATTGATATCTTGTTTAATATAAAAACACGCAAGAATCTTTGTTATTATTGCTTAAGACCCAAACGGTTAAGACTGTATTCTGATAGGAAGATGCATCGGTCTTCCAGCTAAACATGTTATATATTTTTTCAATAACTAAATTAGTTTAATATACATTGTTTTACCTTATTTCTGGTATGATTATTCCGAACCTTTTCTGGGTTTAGATTTAATTCTGTCATTTCTTTTCAACTTAAAAATTTGATTTATTTTGTATGTAGTCAATTGTAATACCTATTTTGATTTAAGACTGTGTCAGGTTTATTATTCTATTTTCATTTTGACCTTTATATGTATACATTTGATTCTTCTGTACTGTTTCTGGTTTTAGATTTTATATAGTCATTTTTTCCCAGCTTAAGAATTTCTGATGACTTAAGTGTTGCTTTCAAAAATTTCGATTCAATATAAGAAAAAACAAACACATAGGTATCCAAGTTTTTGCCACTGAACCTCATGTTTTTAACAGTTTGAAAATTCTCACCAAAATACAGCAAAGAGATATCCCTTATGAAAAATCTGGAAACCGAAAGAACAGAGTTCAGACAGCCTGTAACTCAGAAGCGGAGCAGTAAGTCCTAGGGTTCAACATGGCAGTTTTATACGCTTCACCAGATGAGTAGTTGTTCAATTATGATCAAGTGTAAATACCTTAAATCTATTCCAGTTGTTGATAATAAATGAACAGCCCGTCGAACAATAATACTGGATTGCACACAACAAATAAGAAATTGAACTGAAGAGACAGAAGCCATCACCATCATTTGGGACAACTTGGCAAGGGGATGTATCATACCTAAAATTCAACAGCTTGTATACTTGGGTCATTGTTTAGAACAACATATTAATCAACATTAACAATTGAAAATAATTACCTCTAATGGTAGTTCATAAAATAAACGTGGCACTTAACCTAAAATAGTAAACACAACATTTAAACAAACATCTAAACAATCAACAGTAACAACTGAAAACCATAAAAATGCATATTAAACCAATTCAATTTAGAATTACTGTAAAAAAAAAAATTATAACATGAAACCTCTGACCACAAAAAAGAATCAGAAATTCTGGAAGATAAATGACACAGTTTAATCTAAAACCAGAAACAATACAGAAGAATACAATGAATACATGTAAAGGTCAAAATGAAAAAAGAATAATAAATGTGACGCTGCCGTAAACCAAAACAGAAATTACAATTGACTACACACAAATCAGAAATTTTCAAGCTGAAAAAAAACAACAAAATCGAATCTAAACCCATAAATGGTTCAGAATAATCATTCAAAATATAAGCAAAACAAAAGTGTATTTTAAACGAATTTAATTTAGTTATTGAAAAAATACATAACAGGCTTAACTGGAAAACCAATGCATTTTCCAACTGTTATCTACTCTTATCAAATTAGTGTTGCCAATCGGAAAAATAAAATTTAGAAAAAACATTTTCTTAGGATGGTTTTTTTCGAAAAACAACTGTAATTCCTCCACTAAGAGTTAAAAAAATGAATAAATACAACCATAAATAAGTATATTTACTATAAAATGTGTTGGAATTCCCCCCAAAACAGCTTGAAACATTAATTTTCGCAAAGTTAAGACGGCATGGCTGATGACGTCATATCTCCATTTAACTGAAACATCGCATAAAAATTGAATTTTAAAAAAATCTAAAGTGAATTTCGAAAAAAACTCTTCGAGGTTAATAGCATAACGACCTATAGCTTTTACATGCCAAGTTTCAAATTTCTGAGTTCCTGGATTTGGCCGGAACAGCTGAAACACACAAACTTTTCTCTGATTAGTACAGATTTAGCTGAAAAATCGCTTAAAAATTGAATTTTAAAAAAATCTAAAGCGAATTTCGAAAAAAACTCTTCGAGGTTAATAGCATAACAACCTATAGCTTCTACATGCCAAGTTTCATACTTCTGTATTGCTTAATTTCGCCAGTACAGCTGAAACACACACACACACAAACTCTTTCTTTTATTAGTATAGATAAAATCCTGTTGTGCTTTTATATTTTGGCAAATTGTTATTTTATTTATATGTGTGTGAGAATGAAATGAGTAAATTTTGCAATATCTCTTTCAAGTCAGTAATGAAAATCATTTCATAATATTCTTGGTCACTTTTGGTAAATATACCGTTGTTAGTCAGAAAGATCTTTTAATTTTCTTATTTTTTTTAACTTCCATGCTTATTTTTTATAGAAAAATCACTCTTATTGATAAAAATAATTTTATTATTGTTGCATTCAATTTCTGAGAATTTTTCTGTAATTGTTCTTAAATGTTTTCAAGAAAGGAAATGTTATTTATTTTGAAATCTTACTTATTTTTATTTTCAAAGAATCTTATTTATTTTGTATTCATATTGCTTTTTGCTTATTCACATTCATTAATTCGTAACTCAGTACAAAATTTAAAATTATATTTGTACATATTATTACATTTTGTGTATCTTTTAAATTCATTTAGTACATGAAAAAAATTTGTTTGGGTTATAATTAATTTTGATCAAAATTCATCTAGATTACTCTCAATCTTGTATTACCTTTTTTTTCGCATTGCAGAATTCAGGTTATACCTTCCACTTTATTGTTTGCAACATGTTCGAATGATGGTACTGTTAAAATTTGGGATTGTGAAAAGATGGAAGGAAAAAACGTTGCAAATCGTTCCCGGCTGTCGTATAATAGATTAGGCAAGTATTTGTTAAAAGAATTTCTTTTTTTACTCTCCCCATTCAGCATGAATTCGTTTGTATTTTTTTGGTGAGTCATCAGTCAGCTGTATATAGAATGTTCACTTTTTATTAGTCAGTTTTATTCAGGGTTTTAAAAATTCTGTGAATCTAACAACTTTGCCAAAAAAATCTTGGGTTTTGTTAACTAAAATTTGTAATTTGATTACTTCAAATGAAAATTATTTGCAACATGCTCTAGAACATTTACAAAACTGACTTAATAGTTTTAAAATCTATTATGCATAAACAACTTTAATATATAAAAATAATTCAATTGTGTCTTTTATAAGTGGAAAATCATATTTTGGATAAATTATATGCAGTATCAGTAATTAATAATAATTTTAATAATTAATTCTTTCCTTTATGCAGTATTTCAGTTATCCATATTTTTAAATAACTAATGGAATTAAAAATTATCACTTATAATAAATAAAGAATATTCAATACCATCAATGGTTTATGAATTAATTTCTTTCACTAACCATTTTCTTTAGTAAGTAGTCAAAACATGTAACTATCTAAATTATATTCTGAATATTAAAAATAAATTTATAATAAATAAAATACTATTTTACTTTTCCTGTAAAATTAGATATGTGGATGCTCTGCATAAGTAGATATCAAAATATTTGTGTGTCTCAATTTTCATGAAATTTTGGGGAAAAGTCAAATATTTATCTTGGAATATAAATGACATTTCTTAAAATACAAATTTATCATTCCGTTTGCATGTAAAAATTCAGATGTTCTGTATAAGGAGGACTAGTAAAAGTATGCAAATATAAAAATATTTTAAGTTCACAATGTGGAATTCTGTTTATGGTGAGTTAAGAGATTTAATTAAATTTATGTAAGCAGAATAGGCAAAGGAAATGTAAATATTGAAAGGAAAAAGCACCTTGCCAGAAATTAAAATGTAGTCCTTTTTAAAAGTAATGTCAATGACCCTCATAAGAAATTGTTAGGTTCTTCTGATAATAGATTCTAGTAGCATAATTTGTTGTTCTGCGAGTAGCTTTTTTTTTTACAAGTTAAACTGTTACAAAAGTAAAGTCTTATTTAAAAGTGAATGTTTCATATTAACAATGAAGAAAAATCTGAAGTTATTTTTCTTGATGTAGGCAGACTTACAATAAAGTTTCCTTTAGCCGCTTTTATTGTTACTATAATTACAAATTATGATTTTTTTTAAAAAATCAACATTAATTGTAATACTTAAATTGTTAAAAGCTATTATTTTTGCTTATTTTTTGCATTTTTTTATAATGCCCATTATTGTACTTGAATCTGGAACTATCATTATATATTATTCACATTTCTTTTGCAGTATAAAATCTAATTTTCTTACTTTAGTTTTAATTCTAGTGAGTGGATTATACAAATTTTAAATTTAGTGATGCACTGGGTATATTTTGCTTTGGCTATCAGGGATAATAGTTTTTGTTGTGTAACATGTAGAATAAATACTTAACAATATTTTTATATGTTATGATGTGTTATTTACCCAAATATTTTACCTTTTGTGTAAAATAATTGAATACTATACTTGTCTTAAATGGGTATCAAATTATGTCTGGGCATGATTGCTGAGTGATTAAGATCTCAAATTTCAAGGTCAGAAACTCTCATCACAAAATTTAACTCTTAATTTTACCCATTTGTGGAATAATGGTATGTTCTACACATTAAATAAAACTAGACCTCAGCATTCCTAACCTGATCGTGTATTGTATGGTGTAGAGCAAGGATGTCAAGTTCAAAAGCTGACTTGTGCCCAGTAAACAAGATTTAACTCGAGGTGGGCTGCAAAAAAAATCAATATTCGCAGAAAAGTAAGGCTATTTCGAATAATACATTATAATAAACATATATTAAAAAACAAAAGAAAAATTTAATGTTTACATTTTGGAATGACATCTCTTTTCTGCTACTATTTTCCTATTTTAGGAGAAAAATTTTTTTTAGTTATTGTGTGCCGATATATTGGCCTGACTGCTAAAATGTTTGTTGTGGGCTGCGAGTTTGACGCCCCTGGTATAGAGGTGCATAAAGTATCAATTAAGGTGCCTGGATTTTGACTGTAGAATAAAACCCATAGCAAAAAATAAAGTATTATTATTGTTTTTTTTAATTCTTCTTCCCCCTCAAAATAGTCTTGCATGTTATAAGAGTGAAGAAAACTTGTATATTGGGGAAAGACAATTTTAAAAAAAACGCATAACTTTCATTTAAGGTACTTATAACAGAATTTAAAAAGAATTTGACTTCTACCATCATGAATAATGTACATACAAACCAAAATTTGGCAAAATGTTAATTTTTGTTTTTAAAAAAGATTTTATTAAATATATACAAGTTTTCTACTAATAAAGAAATAAAATAATTGCAAATCTGAGAAAAGGATGTTTCTTATTTTGAAAGAATAGTTAACTATGTTTTTCTAGCATGCTTTTACTTGATGCAATTTTAATTGCTAACCTCTTGTCTGTGACACCCGAACTCAGTTCGGGCAACGCAAATGTGCCAATTTCGGAATGCCTGACCTGAGTTTGGGCAAGAGAAAGATTGGTGTTTCAATTTTGTGAAGCCCGAACTTAGTTTTTCCAATGCATAACATGTAATTGACCATTTTCCTAGTAGTTGGCGACACTTTCTTGAGAAAAGTTTAGCAATTTAGCGCCATTTGTCGAATTTTTGTAATTTTGCAGTTCGTGTGTACCATAACATATAAAGAATTGCAGAAATTCAAAGGAATCTGAGGAACATGGAATTCATGACAGTTCATATAAATAATAGTATTATTGTATATTAGTTTGTTATATTTATCTTGAAAATTATGTCATTTGATTCATTTTGTTATAATTTGAGCAAAAATTACTGTAATCCATTAACATTCTCCATGTTTGTGAAAATATTAACTATAGTAGTTATTTCATTTAAAATTTTGTTTTTGAAGTGAAACTTCTTTGCTCGCGGAGTGAATGGAAAATTTGCCCAGTTTTTTAACAGGGAGAAGGCGAACGGAAGTAGTGATTTCCCCCGCCATTCCACCCAAATCGTCGCAATGGTGATGAGATAGCGAGCGGGGGACACACTGTGACTTGCGTCATATCCGTGAAAAAGTTGGATGATTGCTCGCCTTTGTTTGACTCCCCCTCCCCTTTTTCTCACCAGGGAACATCTGTCAATGGTTATATGTGTTGCAATGTTTGCCTTACGGTGTAGGCAAAATAGCTCTTGCAGCAAAAGCGTGCCTTTTTAAAATAGTTCCTTAGATTGTTGGCCGCATGATGTTTTCGGCAGCTAATTTTTTTTTTAATTTTCATTTGCATTGAATTATTATTGATTCTAATCAGAATGCCTAAATCAAATGCACAAAGATGAAAACAGTTTTGTAAAAGAAAAAGAATAGAAAACTAGGAGAAAGTCCAGTCGAAAAAGTGATAAAAAAAACAGAAAAATAGTGCAAATTCATCAAGCGCTACTGCCAAATCTCAATCAGAGTACACGAGAGAATAAAGAGCACAGAAAAAAACATTGCAAAATATTCTCTTAATGCCGAGTTTAATGATTGATGATGGGAATGCTTATTGAGACTCGTCTAATGCCAGCACTGATTAATATGGACTTTGTGAACACCCTGTGCAGTCAACAAGTACAGAGCCTTCAACAAGTCTGGTACGTGTTGGAACTGATGCATGTGAATCGATAATAAATTCTATCTTATGTTACAAAGACTATGATTCCATAAAAATGCTCACAAGATTTCCAAAAGCGATTTGTTGATAATCCTTTCGGTCACGGGTGTTCGATTTGTGATAGATTATGGTTTAGAGATGATTTGAGAACGCCTGTTGCTGAGCATAAAAATATTTTGCAAAATATTTTACCAGGAATTAATTTAGAAAACGTTAAAGCGTGCTAAAATTGCCGACAAAGTTTAAATAGGAAAAGTATACCAAATTTATCAAAATATAATGGTTTTGTATACCCAGATTTTCCAGCACATCTTCCTACTTTGGATATGGTATCAGAAAGACTTATTTCTCCACAAATACCTTTCATGCAAATTAGGCGATTGATATATGTACACGGCCAGTTTGGAATATTAGGGCGAATAATAAATGTTCCAGTATCTCAATACAATGGTCAATCGACTGCCACGGAATGTTGATGATGATTACTGTGTCAATGTTCACATCAAACGGAGGAAAATTCGCAGAACTAGTTATCTGATGGGTTTGGTTACTAAAAGAAGCATCAAAACATGTTTACAATATTTAGTATCTACTCCATTGTACAGAATGTATGTTGTTACAATCGATGATAGTTTCTTCAATTTCAAACAGAGTGCGTCTCAAGTTCTTCAAGATGAAATCAGTGAAAATATAACTATTAAGGAGAGTCTTACAGCCCAGCAACAGACGTTGTTATGGAATGAAGAGAAATATCTTCGTATTGCTCCTGGAGA
This sequence comes from Trichonephila clavata, assembly GCA_019973975.1. NCBI lineage: Eukaryota > Metazoa > Arthropoda > Arachnida > Araneae > Nephilidae > Trichonephila > Trichonephila clavata. The sequence continues at coordinate 20,422 of BMAO01024065.1, forward strand.
AGCGAATGTACCAAGAAGCTTGCTATTTGATGAACATGCTGAGGAGCTCTCTTCCAAGCAATTTACTTGGGTCGTTTTAGAAACTTCAGGGAAGGAGTTAGAGTTGCACCATTCATGATGGCCATGAGTGAATTAAGACGTGTTGATCGTCGTGGAGTGACCCCACAGCATTTGCTTTATATGGCAATGAAAATTAAGCAATTGAGAGTTCGGGATTCGCTTACGGTTGCCTATGAATTTTATATGTTCCCCAGCAGTTTAATATATTTAGATGTATTTCTGCTGAAGTGGCGCGCTTATCCGGTAGGATAGAACCAGGTACTTTTGGATCCGAAGCCGAGTAACTTATCCACTACACCAAAATGATCACCATGGTGCGGAGGTAGTTACTGGCTTAAGTAGATGATACCGCTACATACTCCCCCACGAGTGAGTCAGTGGATAGGCGAATGAACGATGTATTTGTTTAATCAAGCGTGTTTTGCTGCTGCGTCATGAGTTGTAATGGCTTTGCTGGTTGCGTCATTCGTGCGTGACGGCTTGTTGATTGCGTCATATGTGAGACGACTGTTCATTGCGTCATGTGTCTAATGGCTTTGGTTGCATTTGCGGTGAATAGATGGCGCCACGACGGTTCAAAACGTTGCGTCTTTCTGAGTTCAGCCAGGGTCACCAATGAGGTAAGATTAGAACCTGGGACCTATGGGTTCGTAGCCCAGTAACATGACCACTACACCAAGATGACCACCTTGGTGCGGAGGTAGTTACTGGCTTAAGTAGATGATACCGCTACACTGCACTTAGACCAAGATCTCCAAAGAAGTTTCACTTCTATTGTGTGGCATTCTACGCATCATTTTTTTTTATATAAAATGTTCTATTTCTAACATTTTGAGGATATAATAAACAAAGTTAAAGTGAATTCCCCCCCCCCCTATTTTTGGCATGTTTTTCTTGAATATGTTCCACAGGCAGGGGGGAGGTATTTTTGAAGTTTGAGAACATTATCTTGTAGATTTAGTTTAAGTTACATATGCTATTTTCAATATATAAATTTCTTTTTGCAGATGGTCCTGTTTCATGCATGACTGTTTGCCAGAATATGCAATCAATTGCAGCTGCTTCAGAAACTGGTAACATCCAAGTATTCAGGTAAATATTTATTTATTAATGTACTTCTACTTAAAGCTTAGATTTGAATTCAAACTAGTTGATCATTTTCATAATGGAGAATATTAGGGCCCCCTGCAAAGTTAGGGATCCCAAGTCGGATCAGGGCACGCACTTGGCATTAGTCAGGCTTTGGGCATCCTAGAATCTTCCCCCCTCCCTCGCAGTGTGGGGGTGTACATTACACCACTGTTTTTTATAAATACATCAAAATTATATCTTAGTTTACACATTTTAGTTGTGATGGGTCTTTTTTACTCTTAAAAAAATAAATTTTCCACAAGTTTTTAATTAGTAGTACATTGAAAATGTAATTAAAAAGATCTATAACAGTAATTTATGCAATACCACTGTGTTTCATTAATAAATATTGAGTTTGTCTTAGTGAGGCATTTAAATGCTAATATTAACCTAAATATTTTTATGATGTAAAAATACTAAGTGTCTTGTGACATTAAATACATTTCTCCTCCATACTTATTTATTTCCATTTATATACTAAGTTTAACTTCATATAAATATAATATAGTTATGGAATTTAATTTTATCCAAACTTATTTGTGTAACTTCATCAAAAAGCAGTAGTGAAAATTTCCATTTTGCAAATATCAAAATAATTTTATATATTTCTTTGAGGAAAGCATTGTAAAAGACTTCATTGCTTTTATAAAATGTAATGTTTGTTTTTAGGCTAATTTATGACAACATCAAATCTTCCCTCTTGCATGCACGGAATCTTGATCCGTTGAAGAAGGCTGTGTTGTAGACATAGATTATTTTGATACAGTAAATATTGGAAAAGTCATAATTGGAAGAAATTTCTTTGCTTTATTTTGAACCCCATATATAATAATATTTTGGTTTGCTCTTCTCTTTATTTTATTGCTATAATTGAATTTCAGTTATGTTACTTTTTAGTGGAACTTGTATGATTAACTCCTAAAAGAAAATATGTATGGAAATCATAAAAACAGTATGTACATTCATTTATTTTCTACAGGTAGTCAATCTGTACTTGCTTATGCAACAGTTACTGGGTCCATTGTTGGATGGGACTTGCGTTCTCCTGGAACTGCCTGGAAATTAGAAAATGATGCCAAAAAGGTTAATATTCCTTTTAGTGCTTGGCTTCCTAAATATTTTCTTTCTTCAATCTATGTCACTATCTTGTTTATATAGTCATACATGTATTAGTTTTAAAATTATTCCCTTTGTTTATAATCAGCATTGTGAGGAATTTTTTTACTATAAAATATTTTAAATACACACAAAAAAGAGTGAATAAAATTTTATTAATAATTTTGTGATGGCGTGATTGAACTCTTCTTCCCAAATAAAATTTGTGTGAATGTACTCATATACTCTTTATAAAATTAATTGGCATATTTATCCTAACTTTGAAAAGTATTTTAATGAAATAGAAGTGGTTTTTTTTTGTACTTGCATGCTATTGCAACTTTCAAGATAGCCCACCAATTTCGTACATGTGTAGGTGATGATTTAGCTGCCATGTGCTTATTTTCATATTTGCTGCTATTCTGAGCCTAACCATTCATTGATATGGCAAGCTTGAATACTAAAATGTGTGAATCTGGGATTTACTGTATTCTTAAAATTACATAATATAATACGAGTAATTTTTATTTAAAAATAATCAATAAAAGACAAGAATAATTTTATTAGTTATTATTTTTTTACACAGTATTTTTCGACTACATGCTCCACATACCTATCAATGGATTCAGCTTTTAGAATTCGTGTAATTTTGTTTAGTGTCACTTGTATGACTACAATAGTACTTTTTTTTGTTAGAGCCAAAAAAGTTCCGAGCAATTAGTATAGACAAATTATTGTATTTATTTAACATTGAATGATTACAAATTTTGTCATTTAAGGCTGTCTTTGCTTTATGTTAAAGAATAGAACCAGAATTTGGAATATTTTTTAAGATAGAAATGTTGTTGTTGGCGTGTGTTCATACTGGGATACATACAAAAGATAGACTCGCAGAAAAATATAGACTTTTATTACAAACAAATCCCAGTATAGAGCAGAATGAGTGTGCTGCTTTCATTTC
>BMAO01024066.1:0-23105 GCA_019973975.1 Trichonephila clavata
GACGTATTAATATTGAAGCGTTAACACAGAAACAAAAAACAGTAGCGCCAACTAGATCATTTTATTGTAACTAAACTAAGCAAACGATATCATATTGAAATTAATAAATAAAATAGAAGGAGATAAAATAACATAGAAATATATTTTAAAATTTAAATCGAAAGAAGCAAAAAGAGTTAAGATAACATAGAAATATATTTAAAAATGAATTTACTTGGATAGTTGTAATCCAAGCAATTATTGTAAAAATTGTTATAATTACCTTTTTTTTAAATCATTATCAGTAACTAAATCATTCCTTCGTTTTATAAAATTTAAGATAATATTTCTAAAAATAGAAAGATGTAGGTTATTACACCAGAATGGCATTTTTGTAATGTAAAAATGAAAAGAGTCTCTTTTATCAAAAATATTACTTATTAGTAGATTATTCTTAACATTTAATTGAAAGTCTAAACGTTTGCTGACTCATTATTGTAATTAGTTTTTAATAACTTCAAATATTGTGGATAAATTAAAACTAGGAGCATAATCTACAATATTACTAAAGATAATTAAGTCATCTATGTATCTAAAAAAGTAGCAAGATTCGAAAATAATACTGTCATATTCATAAAAGTGCAAATAAATATTGGCTAAATAGTTACTTGCAGGCCCACCTTATGGAAGACCTTTAATTTGTTGATAATAAGAGTTTTTATGAAAAATATGTTTCATTTAATACTATATATAGTTGAACAATAGAAAGATGTTTATCATAATTTATTAATTTATTCAAGGAACATTTGTTATGAGCTATTTTCAGAATCTTAACCATGTCCCGTATATCTATAGAGTTAAATAAATGTTCAAAGTCATAGCTATTAATAGACATATTTTTTTTACCTTGCATATACTTAATAATATATATACCATTCTTAACAATAATAGAATTGTCAATATTGTCTAAAGCAGATTGAATAATATTTTATATAGATTCTTACCCGGATGTATAATATAAGTTATAAAACCATTCGTTATGGTTCTAAATTTAATAGGATTTTTAAGAAATTTTGGAGTTAGGAAAATATGAGGGAATTTAATTTCCGAAATACGTAAATCTAGTTTTTACTAAAAGCAGAAATTCGATTAAAAATTTCTCTATTGCTTGAATTAGATTTTTTAAGAGCAGTATTATTTTGAAAATGTTTGTTTGGCATATCAGAATAAAGCATCTTGCAAATAATTGCATAATTGCCCGGAACATTATCAACATAAACAATAATGAAATTCTTTTGTAGTTCTGTAATTTGATGCTTAATATTTTTGTAAATTAAATCATAATCAGTTTTATAGTTAATGTTTCGTAATTCACTTAAAACATTGCATTTAAATTCATTGAAAGCTACACGAGGAAAACTATATTTAATTGCTAATTTTGTGATGAAGTTACTAATATCTTTAGAAATTTGTTTTTTAATGGCATTATAATTATTAGAGATCATTAATCTATAACTAGTACCTTTGGACATTATCTCTTTGAAAGTATTATCTCTCTCTATGTATATTTCTGTATTTAATCAAAGCGTGTAAATAATGCTTGTTATAAGTTCAAGAGGGCAACATCCTTTGTGTATTAGATTATACACAAACAATTTTGTTCTCATGAACTTATAAAATCTTACAAATCTATACGGTTTTAATCCAAAGGATGCCATATACAACATCTGAAAATAAAATTCGGTGGATGTAGTTAGAATAGCTAATCTGGCAACCCTGGCGAAACAAAACGCTTCACATACGTAGCGACAGGTGTTGATCATCTGCCCCTTCTCCCCATTGTTCAGTTGAGCGTTGTTTGTGTTCCCTGTAAGACTTGTTTTACAAAGTGCTCGTTTAGTGCGTTGGTACTTAACTGAGAACAAGAAAATGAATGAACAAAAGATTAATTTAATGTTTTGTTTTAAGCTTGGCAAGACACCGACAGAAACTTATTCTATGCATCTTATTCTAAAGCTCAAGCACTGTCCATGAAGTGTGTGTACGAGTGTTTCGCCCGTTTTCGAGAATCCTGGAAAAGTGCTTCTGACAATCCCCGTGTTGAAAGACCGGTGACCTCCGTCAGTGACGAAAACATTGAGAAAGTGAGTAAATTAATCACGAAGATCATCGATTAACTGTGCGCATGATAGTTGGACGATGAATGCTGCAAGGTACGTTAAAATTTTGTCCCGTTTCATGAAACGTCTACGCAGGGTACAATCCCAGTACACAGCAAGGTTCATGGTTTTTTGTTCTCGACAATGATCACCCTCAAACAGTTCCTGGTTGTGCAAATTGAACACCCACCATTCTAGCCAGATCTCATTCCTCCAGACTTCTTCCCATTCTCATGTCTCAAACTCGCTTTGAAAGGAAAGATATATCGCGATATTCCTGACATCCAACAAAACGTGACGAGGCATCCAACGAACATGATAGTAAGGTAGTTTTTGTTAATATTTCATCTACGTTAATGTTACAGGACTATTCATCGAACTTTTTTGTCAGAGGTTGTATAAAGAAAATATAATACTTTGCACCTTTGTAAACTGTACATTTATTGCAGCAAGTGTGAATAATTTAACTTAGTGTCTTAAATATCTCAAACATTTGATCTTATAGATATGACAGCAGCTTAAGCAATATATTAGGTACACTTCTATGAATACAATAACAAACAATTTATAAATCAAAAGTGTTTACTTTTAGACAAAATTAGTCTTGAACTCCTAAATATAAAATCTCATATTTCAAATGATACTCTTGATTTAAATTAATGCTCGATAGAATAATATAAATCAACAAAAAGATTTTCATTGCGTTAACTCAACCCTAAATTCAAAAAACTAAAACATCATCTTTAATTTTTTTTAAAAAGCCAAGATTTTTCGGAACTTTTTTTTAAAGTCAAAGGGGTTGAAGCTGTTAATCTCGGAAAAAACGTTGTTTGTGAAAAGATGTTTTCCTGAACATTGTTCATTAGTCGTATGCAAGCAATTGGAAACGTTCAGATTCAATGCTGAACCAGAGAATTTGAATAGGTCCTACATTCGCATTCTTTTATAGGTATCCGAATACGTAGGAGTCATGCGGCGAGATTTTCATCCAGCTTTGATGGTTTTCTTATTTTGGATATATATTTTAATTCAAAATGTATTTTCATCCAATCTCGAACAGTCATACTGTTGTTAAAATCTTTAGCAAACATGGACACCCTGTAGTTTGAAATAAGCCTCTTCACCCCCACCCCTAAAAAAGAAATTTGAGCAAAAAATATAAAACAAGACTAGTACAGGATAATGTGTGTACAGCATAAATTACTACTACAGGACTGTGCATTATCAACACCTTAAAGTATTGATAATGCACAGTAATTATTTTGGGGGAAGGGCATACGATAGGGTTGCAATAAATAAAACTATAATTGTTGGCGAGAAGTTGGAAGAAAAATATTGCGTATATTTTATCCACACAACATTTTCATAGCGACATGCATAAAAATGATGGACTTTTTATCAATTCAGTTAATATGTAAGTTTTCAATTTTGGGTAAATTTTTGAGGAAAAAGCACCATTTCGGCTTATATTTAGAAATATATGGTATTATTGTAATGGTTATATTTCCCCACTTTTATTAATTAACAGTTCAATTAAGTAAAAATTAATTTTCTAGTTCTACCTTAACTGTGTATATAAATTTGCATACATTATTTTATCTTAAATAACTTTTTTCTCAAAAGATAGAAATAAGATATATATTCGAAAAAATTATATAATTTCATAAATTTTGGAAACTTTTTCATTATTATAGTCACATTATATCGAATAGATAAGAAAATGAACATGTTTTAATTAGGTAATAATGGTCTGTACCATAATCAGTATGATTTTTATTGAGAACATTTCGAAACCCCGTGCACCACACAATGGAAAGATCACAACACAAACATCCATGCCTTCTCCGGGATTCGAACCCAATCCCTATGGCACTGCAGTCAGCGACACGAACCACTATACCGGATGGGCGTCAATGTAATTTTTAAATGCATTCCTTTTAGCTTGAGTAATTTGCTTTATAAGTTATATTTAAAAATTACTTCAAGTATAAAAGATAAGGCATTCGAAAAAGTAAATTTACGTTATTTATTAACATTGAAAAATGCACAGAAGATATAGATTGTAAACATATTTTAGAACACAAATCACGACGTTAGAAAAATAAAAAAATGAAATGAAAGATAAAATAAAATTGAAAGGTCAAAAAATTCATTTTTCTATAAAATAAGTAGTAATTGTTAGAGAAAGATTAGATTTCAAGCAAATTAACATCAGGAAAATAAATAAAAAGAAATATGAATGCGTCAAAACACAATTACCAATATCTTCAAACTATGTAATAATCAAATTCTCTCTCTCTCTCTCTCTACAAATTACTTTCATCGTAAGAAATTACAGAAAAAACTAATTTCTTCGATTAAATTACCAACGATTCGTGTATACAAGGACTGGACAAGTCTGTCAGAAGAAAAAAAATTTAATATTTTTCCTTCTCATCTTATCATGTAACTTACAGAGGATTTATATCTTGTTAACAAGGTTCAATAAGAGAAGTTTCCTAACTTTTTTGTAATTTTATTATCGTTTCTTCAAAACAACTAGTAAATCTAATGAGTTTGTAATGTAATATTCTTAAATGCATTCACTTTTAGTTTTCGATGCAAAACATGACGAAATAATTTCCGTGTGCTTAGAAAAGTTTTTGGGTTGATTTTTATTATCTTTATTTGAGATTAATCAAATCGGTTTCAAACTCTTGTTCTTAACAATTAAAAGTAAACATACTTAGACTAGAAAGAGATTCTGAAATAAAAACTCATAAATAAAACATTTACTCTGAAATCAGGATAGAATTAACAGTAAAATTGTTTAGTACCGTTTCAATGTTGGAGGCATGGTGACAGAACGACGACGAGTATTGTCCAGCTATTACATAGCTTGAGTGTCAATGTTAAGATCTTTCTTTTCATTTTAAAATCTTAGGTACCATCGCACGTGAATGTCTACGGGAATGAGATTGCAGATGGTTTCGCCTGTGAGGGCAGCCATAAAAATTCTACACATGGTGGCTGCCTCACTTTTTCAGAAATTGCTACCTGAGTCAAAAAGATATCATGTTCCCCGTACATGAATGGTATGAAAGAATCCCCCCTGGTGCTGCTTTGCTTGGGACAAGCAGTAAGCAAGATAAAACTGCTCTTGCTAGGCTTCGCAGTAGACATACTCGAGCTCAATGGCATAAAGTTTACCCTCTTTGTTCGAATTGTAATGTGACCCAAGCCACTCCTGTCCACATCTTGGCTTGTATTGGTTGCCATGAGAGCCAACTGCTCTCAAGTCCTGCTACAGCTCTTCATTGTTTAAAAACGCACGGGTTCATGGACTTGATCTATATGTTTTTGTCGGTCAAATGGGATAAGAAACAACAAAATAGTACTGTTTCTTCGGCGGAATGATAAAGTCGCCAAAATGATACAACCGACTCTAAACGAAGTATTCCCATAGGTAACCTTTTGCCACCGCATTTTCGAAGCAAATTGTTGTCTTCTCTTAACAGTAATGTCTTTATCTTAATACATCAAAAATGGATGAAAGCCAATGAAAACAAACATTTATTAACGTTTTTTTTATGTGTATAGTGTGTGTTGAAACCAATAAAACCAACATGGTGAGATTTGCCTCGACGAAACAGAAAAGTACTTATTATTTAATGGAACGATTCATCCATGTGTTACATGAATTCTTCGGACAAACTGTCAAAATTTATGCATCAGATATTGATATGAGCTCAACAGAACATTTAACAGACTATAGTTTTAGCTTCTGAAATTCAGATTATATAGCATATAACAATAGTAATTTAATTTTTTCATCGGTTAAAGAACGTTTTTAATGATCATATGAAATATAACTTTTGTTTTTGATAATCAGTTGCTTAGAATATATTTAGAATACATTTTAACATAGTATATGTCTTAGAAAGCAGCTTTTCTAAGCAGAATGAAAATGCCTTTTACATGATAAAGATAGAATAATAGATAATTAAACTATGCATTCTTCTAGTAAATGTTAAATTAAATATTTATTTTGATTTTTATGGAAAAATTTGACTACTCGCACAAAATTCTAAAATATAAATACACAATTACATTTTAATTACATTTCTTCTCCTTTTTTATGTCAGGTGTATTATTCTTTTGCAGTTAAGTATTAAAAACACAGTAAGTTATGTTACAGAATCTAAATTATATTACTCAGAACTTTTTTAAATTAGAATTAGATATAGTCTACACAAATGAAAAAAAGAAAAAAGTCTGAAATTTTAAGATACATGTACTATTATATACAATCATGTTATCCAAATAATAATCTGATGGTTTTTAAATGGATCTATAATTTCCGTCTTGATTTATACTATAATTAGAAGAATTACGCACAAGTTGCTGAATTTTTTTATTAGAACGCTACCTGGACTATCCGTTTATAGCAATGCTTCTCAAAGTTACAAAATTTGTGACCCAATATTTAATCATCATTTTCATTGTGCACCCCCACCCCATGCATTAACAATGAATTGAATTCAATAATACTATACATTGTTGTTAAAGCTACAATACGACTTTAACCTCTTAAGTACCACCGGCGTATATATATGTCTCACTCAGCCAAAACGTTAATTTCCTCGGACGTATATATACGTCTTTTTAAGGTACGGTCTTTTCTGTGCACTGCTGTTCCTAAAAGTATCCCGAAGGCTTGGAATGCAACAAAAGGACCTTGACAATATGCTTGAGAAGGATTTACTTATTTCAGATTATTTGCTTATTTATTCCTTTCCTCCAACCCCTTCCCCTTCCTCCAGTACATCACATACGCGTGCCTAGGTGGAAAACATTTGGCGTTAAGGAGCAAATCGCGTAACTTTTAGTCGGCAGTTAAGGGACTAATTATAAACAGTACTAATTAACAAGATAGGTGTTAGTTTCTGTATCTAATTTTATATATAATAATCCCAAAGGGTCACTGGTCATTATTAAATTTGTTCTTAACTTAGTATTGTTATATTATATTATAAAAAATATTGTGTAGTACATTTATAAGTGTATTATATGAGTGTAAATGTGTATTTTATTTTTTATTATGCTTAATTTTTTTGTTTACTTTAAGTAAATTAATAATTTTTTTAATTATCTTTTGTTTTCTACTTTTCAATATGCTTGCACCTGTCTCGTTGAGTTATTACGCCCCCTTAGAGGGGCGTATCTCACAGCTTGAGAAACGCTGGTTTTAGCATGGGTAAATTTTTAAAATAAACTCATCAATTTCTCCAGATAGCTCGCAAAGGATCAATGATTTATTCGAGAAAAAATCGCAATTCTGATGACAAAAGACATAAAAAAATGTAAAAAAAGTTAGGGGTAGAATATAATGTAGAATTATATGATGAAACATACATCATAAACATGCAAAGCGGTTCACCATTTCCTAATCCGTAAAGGAAAAAATTGCGAATATATGCTCATGATTGTGTAATTAAACTTTTTACAAAATCCATCATTTGATATACCCACCATTCTTTTTCTTTCTTTTTTTAAAGCGAAATCTTTCCACTTTGTTTAGATTGATGGATTTTTAAATGCTAACTTAAAAAAAATATTGAAAATTTGCGTATTGCATTGCCATTTTTAAAAATTCGTTACAAAGTTTGCTACTTTGCTTATACACCCCAAGTCACTCTCTATTAAAAATGTGGTCCTCCTTGACATTTGAAGAACGTTTTGCAAAGTTCTTCTTAAGAGCTAGGCAGAAACATGTATTAAAATTGCATTAAAATTTAAAAAATTCTAAACTAAATTTTGAGACAATCACTTAGAGATGCACATGAGCATTTCCCATGTTTTACAGCATACTGATGACAAATAAATATGGGGACTAAAAATAGGATCCGAATACGCAAAATACCATTTATCAGAAAGTTTTAAACCGGAATAGAAATTTCAAAACTAACCTTAATTAAATTTTAAAACTATCTAAACAGATAGTTAGAGTCAGAGTTTAGCTTAAAAATATATAAAAAGTTCTAAGGAATTAATATGCCTATTCTAAGGACATTAATATTATCTGAAATAGAAAAATTGACCAGCTTTGATCAAAGTAATATCAACATTTCGATAGCACAAACTATGAAAGTAACTACATTATTAACATTAATTTTCCTTGTATTCCGGCGAATATCGTGCAACCTACTTTCAAACTGCATTTCTTAAGTTTTGTGGGAAAATTCTGTAGTTTTAGGATATTTTTTATACATTAGGGAAAGCGTACCTTTTCTACATTAATAATAAATCTGAAATGTATAGGGTCTGGCATATTAACCTCCCCTGTTTCAAAAGGCAGGTACAAACAAACAAAACAAGACACAGAGAAAAGTCTTTTATTTGTGAACAACAAATACGATGCCATTTTACATTAATTGGTTTTAAAAATTATGCCCGCTAAATGGCATCCTCCAATGGTGACACATAGACGTAGTCTTTCCTCGAAGTTGTCCATAGTTCTTCGTGTCATTTCCGGGGGAATGGCAACCAACACCTGGGCGATTGCCTCCTTTAGTGCTTACAGTGTTGTAGGACGATGTTTGTACACTTGCGCCTTTAAGAGTCTCCAAAGAAAAAAAATCACGAGGTGATAAACCCTTGAACGACAAACGATGTCTCCTCGAAAAGAGAGAAGACATCCAGGAAACAACTCTCTTAGAATGCCCAGCAAACGCCGCGAAGTGTGAGCTATGGCTCCGTCTTGTTGGAACCAGATTTCTGCTTCTTCATGGTCCCCAAGAAACTGATTTAACTTTGGTCGGAGGAAGTTTTCGATCAAATGACAGTAGTGATCTGAAGTAACCGTTAACGTTAGTTTATCTTCTTCGAAAAAATAAGAACCCCACACACTAAATTCAGCTACGGCGCACCACACTGTCACACGAGGACTGTAAAGTAGTCGTTGGTGAAACAGCTGAGGGTTTTCCACTGCCCCCAGTAGCGAACATTTTGTTTATTCACAGTGCCTGACAAGTGGAAGTGGGCCTCTCATCAGATGAAATCAAAACAGCGCCAATGTTCTGAAGAACTTTCGGGAAAGACTTCGTCAATGTGTCACCATTGGAGAACGCCATTTAGCAAACATAATTTTTCAAATCAGTTAATGTAAAATGGCGTCGTATTTTTTTTCACAAATAAAATACTTTTCTCTATGTTTTGTTTTATTTGTATGTAACTGCCTTTTGAAACAGAGGAGGTTTATGCTAGTCCCTGTACATGTGCAATGTTTTTTATCTTTAGAAGTCAAGAAATAATCTGTTACAGAATAATTACAGAATAGGAAGAAATTGAACTAAAACAATTAAAAAAATATCTTCAAAAATGTAGTATATCCAACAATCGACATTGAACGGAAGATGATTATTTATTTATGGATAAGAGTAGCAGTGATGGGGAAAAAATAAAACATAATTTTAAAATGTGCATGAAGATATAAAGGAAGATAAATGTGACTATTTTTTTTTGATGTTTTCTAACAATAATAGTTCATAACGTATGCCGTTTCTTTTAAATAAATTATATTAAGTTATAAACAGAAATCTAATTTTCATACTCCTCGTTTCTTTATTTTGAAGTTCATATTTATGTATACGACGTAAAAGGCACCGTCGTTAATTTTTATCCTTTTGTGTGTGTTAAAAGTGAACGTTATGTGTCAAATTACATGATAAGTTAAATTATCTTAAAAAGTTAAATAAAACCAAAATTTATCGTAAAATTGCTAAAAAAAGTTGTTTCAATCAAATAATACCAAAAATTACAAAAACAGAATTCTAAACACTAACCGTACAGCCAAAACTAAAATGAAACTTTTGAAAATAAACTTTTAACGATTATTTATTCAAAAATCAATTTTTAACTCTGTCATAAAAACTAATAAAAATTATTATAATTAAAAATAAACTTAATAATAATGTAAATATATAACAATCTCCAAAAAACTGACAAGTATTTACATAATTAATTAAATAAAACTAAGGTAAGACATCTAGAAAATTATGATCAAGAGGTATGCTCTAATGAGAGAAAAAGTTTTGCGAGACATATAAATACTTATGTCTGCATATCTGTCTGAATTTGCGTTGTTTAGCATATATATATATATATGTTTACGCTTATATATATTCCTACTATTTAATGAGAGAATCAATATTTATCCTAATTTTACGTAACGCTGATTATTTAGATTTTAACTTTTTAATTTTGGTATTTCAATTCTTTTTTGTTGACAGTAATTTTCAAATTTTAGTAATACTATAAACTACTATTTTTAATTTCTTTGTTTTCATCAAGCATTAAATCATTTGTGAAATACAAATTATCATACGTAATTAATTATATATTTTTGTACAATTTAACTTTAGCATCAAAAATTTATTACTAAAAAAAGAAAACAATTTGATGAAAATAGATTTTAAATTAGACAACCAAGACAATTGTGAGATAATAAGGTAGAAAAGGTCAATGGCTTTTTATTGTTACACGACTGCACTTGCTGGTTTAGACATTTATGCTTACAGAGTTCTAATTAAAGTCCGCATGAATTTTTCAATGTTACGCAGACATCTCTAATAAAAGTTTTATTTTCTTAGAAATTAATGTATTTTTGCAATATATAGGTTACCGTTAAAGTGTGAAATCCGTTATTTCATAGAATAATTAGGCATTTCATGAAATAATTTGACAAGTCAGTTAAAATATAAAAAAATATTGAATTCTGCGCGATTTAACTAGGTGTTCTATAGAATAACGATTACTTGATCGTTAAAGTATAAAATAAGGCACTCTAAAGTTCCTTGAATTAGTTCTAGCTGCTCTGGGAAGGAATTTTCCAACTAGGAACTACAAATGGCCAAAAAAAAAAACAATTATACTCTTGTTATCAGTTCAGAGTATATCAGCGAGGAATTATTTCCGTTAAAGGAGTTCCAAATATTGACACAACACTTCGATCTGTTGCAACAGCTCAAAGCTGTGGTACTGAACAAGAATTTAAAATGTGCTCGTGTAAAAAAAAAATGTGCAATAGTAAAAAGTAGGCTTATTTCAAAAGTAATAAGCAGTGCAATCCAAAGTGACATCACAGCAATATTTGCTCTAATAAATAATGAAAAGTAAAAGAAAGGAATATGATAAAATTTAAATTAATATTGCCTTACGTTTTTGTTTTAAAATGTTTGCACAATGTTTTTATGAAGCAATAGTTTTTCTTCCCAGCATGTATTTTTGTTGATAATATTTAAATATAATCTATTTTTGCAACATATTATTTTTTCCCCTTTCTGTTTCACTAATGTTAGCAATATGTGAGCATAATAAATATATTATATACATATACATATTATATACATATATATATATATATATATGTAATACGACGATATTGCTACGACGATATTCGTTGGAATGGATTCTTTAAACTGATATTGAAGACACATTCTTGAGGTTAATTAAATCGGTTTATTATACATCTTGAAAACATGTAAGCAAGATAAGGACGACACATAGATGTACGTAATCACAACTAGACACACACACACAATACACCAACACTAGCTGCAGCAGACTACATGATGACAAGAGACAAGAAGCGAAAAGAGCGGCGTAACCGTGTGCTCCGAGTTCTTAAACTTGCGGTGAAGGTCGTACGACGAGCGCGAGCAATTAGATTAAGATTAAGATTAAGATTATGCGCGCGAGCAATTAGATTACGATTAAGATTAGACGATTAGATTAAGATGCGAAATTAGATTAAGATGCGAAAGAACTGGAAAATGATTTAACGGGGCACAGTTAAAGAGAGTTAGCAGAAGTCATTACATACATATATATATATATATAAATATTTAATATACATATATATATATATTAAATATATATATATAAAGCTTCTTAACCTTTTGTACATTGTTCCTTTGCAATAGTTAATTTAATCATATTTTGATGAAAATAATTTTTAATGTGAAAAAGATACATATTTCGTAAAATATACTTTTTGAGCATCATTTTCATATATGAATTTATGACATTTTTATTCAATTCATTTGAATGTTATTTTTTTAAGACAGAAAAGTAATTGATCGTTATTTGCGGAGATTATATGGCAAGAAATTCTTTTTTAAATACATATTTCGTATTTCAAGAAATCGTTAAATCTAAAACATATCTTGCTTCACTTGTAATATAATTGCTATATTTTAATGTAACTACTGCCTCGAATAAATTTTTCATCATGACGTCAAGTTTCCAAGCCATTAAACTAAAGAGGAAATAAACGAATAGAAAAGAAAAACATTGCTTAACTATTTATCATTTAAATGAATTTAAAATAAATATTGAAAAAAAAATTATTTTGCGTGATTTGATATGAGCATAAAAATTTAAAAAGACATGTTACAATTTAAATAAAAATATTTAATAGGATGGTTTTAAAAATTATTTGTTTTTGAAACTAATGTATATGTCATTCGTAAAACAGGAATTTTGCTCAAAAACACCACACAAAACAATCCACACATATTTTTTTTTAAAAGAAAAATTTAAATATTCAGAACATAAATTTAAAATGCCGATTCTCTTATAGTAATTGAAGTACAGGCATGAAGCTTGATTTATTAATATATTGCATATGTCGGTATGGGTTTTGAAACATAATGATTTCAGTGAATACAACTATGATTTCATTAATGCTTATTATAATTTCCATAAGAAATTAATTCATTCTCAACTCAGCTATTTTTGTAAGAAAATTAAGTATTGCTTTGATGAAAAAATGCATGCTAATACGTACTTGCAAAAAACATCCAAACATTTGGCACAATAGAAATCCTTAACACTTTAAATGTAGAAGAATAACGATATTTTTCTAGTATGAGAAAAATCAGCTTATTTTTGTTTACTATAGAGTTATGAATATAAAACAAGAATGAAAGTTATGATAAATCAGAATATTTTTTTAATTACAGCCCTCAAATTTTGTGAGATAACAGAAAAATAGAAAGAAAAATTGGCTAAAAAATGTTTTTGATTGTTTTGACGTATTTTCGTCAAATTAATCAAATGGTATCTCCTTAAATCCCTTGAATGCAAGAAAAATTATAATAAAACATGTTTAAACCATTAAGATTTGATTACCGGATCAAAACTCACGAATTATATTGGCATAATTTTTACTATATATATATACTGCTATAGTAGTATACACGCGTATAAGTTTATTTTGCAATGACAAATCTAAAGAATAGTGAATAATTCTAAATTGATATATAGTTTTATATTACTAACCATACATACCAAATTTCAGTTAGTAATTTACAAAATTATTCCAAATGAGAAAAAATTTAAATGGTAACCATTTGCACTATTTTAAAAAAGTCGAATGAATTTTTAAAATATTTTCCAATCGACCTAATGTTAAAAATGAAAGAAATCGAAACGAAATGAAAAAAAAAATTAATTTGCTTCTAGGTTTTATTTTCTTTGGATAAAACTAAAAGGAAGAAAAAATTTTTTTAGAATCCAAGAACTCGCGAGATTTAACAAGAATACCTAAAGGCAATATCGAAATAAAGCTTCGTTTCTTTTCAAAGACAACACAGCTCTGATTAAATTTATTTATCGTTCTTATTTAAAAAAATGACGTGAAGATTCGGTATTATTTTGCTTTGTATACAAGAAAACTTTTTCAATAAAATTAAATTCAAAATGATGAAGATTTTTAGTGCTATCGAATTTTTTACTTCATTAATTAGGAATATACAAAAAGAAAATTTCAATCTAATCTCTTTAAGAGGAATTTCGAAAAAAAGTCCCTTTTTTAAATTAAAGAGTGTTATTTAGAAGTTGTTGACGTTAACTGGCATAATTTTTATCTAGCTTATCAGAAAAAAAAACTGAGAGGAAGCAAGATATTAATTAGAAATGCCTTGCCCCAAAAGAGTAATATTATAAATTCATTTCTTATTTTTGAATTTTTAAAGAACTATATTATTTTCTCCGAGAGTTTTGTTACAGTTGGACTGATGGTGTTGTTGCTTATGCCACTAGATCGACAGTAACAGCAATTTAAAGTCCATGAAATTCATCGCGGCTAAGGGCTAGATTTTTGCGCCTGTCGTTAGCCTTAGCTTTGAACACCATGAACACACAATACGACTTGCCTCCATTTCACCGCAATTTTGAGGGAGAACACCCTAGGGGAGGTCAGGGGCCTTCCACCTCTCTTCTCCTTCCACCAACCTCACGAGAAGACTTGCGGCACGACGGCTATTTAGATTACCCCCTTGCCGCGAATGCGCTATACATTTACAAACATCCATCTCCGGGATTCGAACACAGGTCTTACGACACAGCAGTCAGTGTCCCTAACCACTATACCAGATAAACGGCTAGACTGATAGTAAATGGATGATATTATTTTCAATGGATTAATCCTTGATAAAACAGTTTTTCTTAAAAGAAGTAAGATACGATTTTAATGTAGTCAATATACAGGGTGTTGTCAAATTCGACCGATGAATTCAGAGGGAAAATAGTAACCAGCATGGGGACTACAAATCACCATAAAACATGGAGTAGCCAACCTCATTAAATCAGTGAAAAGCGCAAAAATGGTAGCCGTCGGAACTATGATGAGCCAGACGAGGGGAAGGGCAAAAGGAATGCTTAATTTGGAGTGGTGTGGTAGGGTTGAAAAATCTGGTTGTATGGGGTGAGTAAAAGAGGGTGGGAGCACCAGCCAGTGCGTACCAGAGCGTGTGGTTCATGCATGATGGTGCACCAGCGCACTTTTTTATTGCGATGCGTAACCAACTCTATGTTACATATCCTGTCAGGTGAATCGGACGCGACGGACCTGTTGCTTGAACTCCATGCTCCCCGAACCTCAATCTATTGGATTTCTTCTTCTGAGGACTCCTTGCAATTGCTTGTGGAAGCAGTGAAGGATGGCACGGCATAGATCGTCGTTGCTTCCGCTCACATCGCCAATACACCGGATTAATTTGAACCCTTCATCCATAGGTGTCAATTCTGCTATAAACCACGTGACCTTAACTTCGAGCAATTCCTGTACTTTTCGTTGCATTTCTGACGTGGAACTGTAATTCATTGTTTCTACTATAAACATACTTTAGGTCTAATAAATGTATTCCTTACCAATTATTGCCTGTTTTCATTCCACTTGATACCACACACTTCAGAACCGTTTTTGCGAGTTACTCCCACTAAACGTAGTTTGCGACTTTTTGTTCTCTAGTGATTTGTCGTCCCAATGCTGTTTATTATAACACCGCTGAATTTGTCGGTCTAATTTGGCAACACCTTGTATATTCTCAGAATCTAGAGCTTGTAAGGATTCTTTGCGACAGACGAATGGTCATTGTCGCGAACTCGTCGCCAACGTTGATTTTGTAGAGTTGAGATTGCGAGTTCTAGTTCTAATAAAGATTTGATGTGTAGAAAAGTTGATGCATAATAGCTAACTGAGGCTAGATAATTTTAAACCACGGTCAATTGTCAACGACTGCACTTTATCTGACATCATTTCTCTAAAATTCCTCCCCAACAAAAGGATTTTTATCCGCAATAGACTTGCAGTACATCAATCACTCTACACGACTATCTTCAGTAAAACCAGAGATAATGAGGAGATCCTAAAAGTGACACAAATGTAAATAAATATGTATAATATGCATGTTACTATTCCAAAAGTGTTCTAAAATAATATGAAAACTAGAATCAATCTTTTTTTTTATCAAAAGTGTTGCTGCTGAATATAGGGTTATTTAACAACCAGAGAATCTCTTCCCCATTGGACATATTTTTATTTGTTTGAATCAAATTTTGGTATTTTTGATAGAAAATAGTATTATTTTTAAATTCACTGTGTTTTTACTAAATATTTTAAATTATTAAAAAAGTTGCAAATGTTCATCAAGTGATATAAATAGTACTTTAGATTTATAAGAATAATCCATTGTTATAAAGTTGCGATATATGTTAATTCGAATAAATATTGCGTCAAGAAATTTAAATCCATTGCAAATCTAAGGTTTAGAGTATGTTTCATTTCAAAGGATATCTTACCCAACTTGGGTAATCCTTCCGGAGCCTTATTCTAAGGGAATTAATGCTAATTCCTAAAGGGAATTTGCATTGCTGATTACTAATATTTCGCTGAATCTAACAGAAACACGTCCACTTCTCTGTTTCTTTTCTTTCTTTTTGAGAGAAAATTTAGTTTCAGATTGCTTAAACTTTGGCAAAGAGAATTTAGTTAACGGAGAGATTTTAAAAGGAAGTTTTTGATCAGATAAGAAAGACTTTATGGATTGGTATATTTTATCTCATTTAAAATACAATTAACTTGCACTCAGAGGACAGTTGGAATCTCAGGCATTGCTGATAAAATTTTCCAAATATTCACAAAGAACTATTCAAATGTACTGAATTCTTAATACTAATCAATTATTCATTAAGACATTACATTTCTTCTCAATATTAAATAATATATATACTATATAGATGATCTGTTTACAGGATATTAACCAGAACCAATAGAATATTTAACCATCTCATGTATTTTACCCCGAAACCAAAAAAAAAACCTTTAGATTTATAAAACAACAGCATCGATGTTTTTAAGAGTTCATTACAACTAATATATATTTCTAAAAAAGACTAATTAGTTGAAAGAAACTAAAACATTGGTTTAAATTGAAACTTTTTTTTACAAATAGAATAGTTCTCCTTGCAGTTATTTAGCTCTTAAATGAAAACTGATAAAATTAAAGATGACCTTGAAAAGTGGATATTAATGTCTTATGAAAATTCTTTCGAAAAAAAAACGCAGTATAGGGTAATGACAGAAAGATTTTCATACCCCAGAGTTGGGGCAAAAAATAACCAAAAAAAAAAAAGTCACCGCTATCTTTTAAACATTTATATCGAAATCCTTTTCGATGAATACATGATACATGAATCCTTTTCGGGGTTTTTTATTGTTTAGAATCATATATACATAGAAGCAGTTTTGTCCCTTTTCATGGTATTAATGAATTTTTTTTGATAATTAATTTTCAACGTGCAAATACCTAATATCTAAACGACCCTTTCTTTGGGGGGGGGGGATTAGAGTAATAAAATATTTATCCAAATATTAAATATATTCAATATTTTTTAAAAATTAATTTGAATATATAAGAAATAGATTTTAAATATTCCCAAGAGAAAAATTATCTGCTATGTAATTTGAAAATAAAGCATTATCTAACTGTAATGTCAAATAACTCGATTGAAATCTTTACATTAACATTTTATAACGGAGCCTATATAAATATTTTGTGTAAAAAATATCTTAAACTAATATTCAAAATCAATTTAAAACGTCTGCTAAATGCGATAGAAAATGCTAAATAAAATAGAAGATCATGTAAAGAAAATCATTTGAAAGAATTTTTTTTTTTAACAACTAGTATGATAATACATTTTAAAAAAATATGTGAAAGCTCGAAAACAAAAATTTTAAGTCAAATTATATCATAATATAATAAGTTCAAATATCTCTGCTACATAAACATAAGAAAACATTGCTTATAACATAAGCAAAACATTGCTTATAAACATAAGCAAAACATTGCTTATAAACATAAGCAAAACAATAAATCCTTACATTATATTTTCCATTTAGTTCCAAGACATGAAAATACTTTTTATTCTAAAAATATTTGAAAATCTTGATAAGTCCTATTTAAGTTTAAAAATCAAGAATTTCAAGATACTTAATATTTTTGTAAGATGCTTCATATATATATGGAAGCATAATTTAGTACATCTTCAGAAATGTAAAAAAATAAGAGAAGAAATTAGCTAAAAAAATTAACATTTCTCTTTAAAACTAATTGTTTCGAATAAAGTATAAATAAATAAAAATATGCAATTCGAGAAATATTTATAAGTTATCTATCTTCCTTAAGGGAATATATTTGTGCTTATCTTTTTCATTTTTAAATATAGTTACTAGGAAATAATTTAAAGTCCAGACAAATTTCCGCTGAATAATTTTGAATTCAATTCTTATATTTCTATTTAATGTACAGTTGCAGAGACCAAATACGCAAAATTAACAAAACAAAATGTCTTCTGATGTATTTCTTATATGAGACACATTCTAATTATTCTAAGAAATCTTTCCGGAAAATTATCCTTACTATTACTCAAGAGATTCCCGATCCATTCAAAGGCTTTCATTATATCAATTACCAGAGCGCCAAATTGCTACATTCTTTCATAATTGCTAGCTTGAAGCGTTAGCATCAACTAATGCACTATGGAATTTTTGCTAAATGTACAAAGCTTAAATAATGTAACATCTTCATTTCAAATACTATCTAAGATGAATTTCCTAATGTATAAGAATATAAATTTAATTATCATTACAACCGTAAGAATAGTTAAAAGGAATAATAAAAAAGAAAATCTAAAAGTAATTATTTATATATATATATATATATATATATATTATATATATATATATATATATATATATATATAATTGGTGATCAAAAAGCTTTCGTTCGAAATTTGCACAGCCCAGATTTGGTATGCTAGTCAAGCAAAATTACCTTGAGCTTTGAGGCAATTATTCCATTGCTTTACCAGTTTGAATATACCCCTGTGGTGATGGTATCTATATAAGTCAATAACAACTTCCGGACTGAAGTAATCATTTTGGTCCAGCGGTAAGTTACGTGCTTATAGATCCGAAGATTACAAGTTCTATCCTTCATTGGTGACACTGGCTGAATTTTGAAAAGGGAAAAAAGAAACTCAACCTGTCGTGGCACCATCTACCCACCGCAAAAGCAAACAAAAAGTCGTCAGATCTACATGACGCAACAAACAAGCCGTTAGATCCGTATGACGCAATAATCAAGCCATCAGACACACTTGACGCAATAGCAACAAATCATATACTCGTCATAACAACTGTATCATTCGTTCGCCTACCGACTCACTGGTAGGGAAGTGTGTGGTGGTATCTATATAAACCAGTAACAGGGGCCCCGGACTGAAGTGATCATTTTGTTCCAGGGGTAAATTACGTGCTTACGAATCAGAAGGTCCGAGTTCTATCCTTCACCCTTTTGGTAAAACTCCTCTTTCTGCTGCATGAAGAAGTTCGAAACTGTCTGCTCGCTTCTATATCCTACAGGAATAATTAACCTTTAAAGGACTGAAAAGGAAGAAATTAGGAGAGTAAGAGCCCGGTGCCTCCTACTTGAGAGATTGTAACTTTTGCGTTATGACATTTACGATATGAGGACGTGCGTTGTCATCAAGAAGAAACCACATTTTGCATTTTTCTTAGACGTTTCACCAAGTTGCTGTTATACCTCTAGCATTTCGTAGTACAATTTTCTAGAGATGATAAAACTAGAAGTGATGGAAATCAGTAAGCAATTGACACTGCTAATCAAAGGACAGGATAACCATCACTTTCCCATCATATAACTGGTGGTTGAACTTCTTGAGATGAGGGGAGAAATGAGGACAGTTTTACATGGTCGAGGCTTTTGACATCTAGTAGTTGTACCAGCTTCCGTCGCTTGCAACAATGCTCTCAAAGAACGTTTCGCCTTCAGTAAAAAAAGGTATTAGGTGCCTCAGGTAAATAATGATCCAGATGGATTTTTTTTTCGGAATTCAAAGCCCCGGTTTTCATTGGCTGCAGATCTTACAGTTGCCTAACTGATGCTGATGGTGTGTTCCCGTAACCAAAGCACATGTCAAAATCTTTTAAAAGCAAACGAATGGGTATGTGACTTAACCCTCTAATGGCATCATCAGATGCCCTATTATAATCGTATATATGGAATTTGGATTTCATAATAGATTGATTTGGACCTTGAGTTGAATCGTGACCTGCAGTTTACTTCGAACACTACTCCACTATGACGCTTTTTGATAGACGCGCTTCTCTCTAAACCAGAGATGGCAGACTTTTCGACTGTACGGGCTACTTCTAATGTTTTAAGGCGTTGCGGTCACCCAATAGCGTAGGTGTGGCCATTCTGTATTAAAACTGAATGTTTTCTTTTCTTAACACTTGTTTTTGATATTATACCCTCTTTTGAAATATGACAGATCACTACTAGACAGTGGAGCGAGAACGTTATCAATGTAGAGTGCACAGAATATATGTGAACTGATAAATATGAAACCAACGTATATACTTAATTTGTTCACTGCCATGTCGCAGGGCATGGCATCAACACTAGAACCAATCCGTGGAAGCGTGGGGTGTGAGATTATTTCTTAATAGCAAATCCGGTGTTATCACGGAAGTGTTGATCATCAACTTCTATTCTTCCTTTCAGTTCGCTTATGGGGGAAAAATTCATTTCTACGAGACTGTCTTTGCAGTAATTGTTTTTTTCACCTACAACTGCAGTAAACGCGTTAAGCTCATTGTTTGCTTCCAGTGAAGGTACAAGTGTCACCTACACATTTATCGAAACATTTGCTTAAGTAAACACAGTTGAATCGATTGTGAACAGCCGATTCTCCTGTCTTGGTGGCGTTGGTGTTCCATAAATATGTTTCGTTTGGTATGTGCGTCTTAGGTCTTAGTAAAGGCGGTCACCTCAAAATGTCTTGGAGGTCCACCGGTCAATCGCGATCGACTTAATGCCCATCTCTGCTCTAAACTCATA
Source organism: Trichonephila clavata (assembly GCA_019973975.1). Taxonomy (NCBI): domain Eukaryota; kingdom Metazoa; phylum Arthropoda; class Arachnida; order Araneae; family Nephilidae; genus Trichonephila; species Trichonephila clavata. The sequence goes on from BMAO01024066.1 coordinate 20,891, forward strand.
TTCTTTCTCCGATGAATACCAACTGGTGTTTATATTTCAGTAATTAAAAAAATGACAGTTTCCTGGTGCTTTTTGGATGGATTTGGTAACTAAGCCACCACTGTTAACGTTTCAGCATTTTCTGTATGCACTTCAGAAATAAACGAAAGCCAGAGCAATCCATCCCTCTGTGTATATATGTGCTTATATACTCGCATGTACAAGCGACACGCTAAATTGCTTCTACGCTACAGCCACACCCTCAAACAAAAGAGTTTGATCACTATATGCATGTACATGTATATTTGCGTGTATAATGTAAAGGTGCATTAATATTTTAATTGTAGTTGTGACAATTAAAAATCTGGATATTGATCAAATCATTGTTTATTTAGGTAACTTTAAGATATCAAAAGAGATAAATCAGAATCATCTCTGCTCAAGCGCAAAGCAGTCAACATAGATATAATAATCCCCTTTCTACACTTACATTAAAAGAACATAGTGGAAGAAAACAAATAACGTGTTCAAGTAAAGGTAATTATTATTTTTTTTAAGAAATTCCTCAAGGATTTTCGGAAAAATGTCTCAACACGTCAACAAGACATGTGTAAGCTAAAAGGTACTTTTTTTTACTAGGAATCGTCAAACAATCTTTCAAAATATTCAAAGTACAATATTTTGACGAGTAACCACAAATAAATTTGTCAAAGTATAAGTTTTAATCCTTTAAATTGGGGAAAAATTAGACGCATTTTGAAGCAGGATATTTCTAGTTATTATTTAGATAAAAAATATATAAGAATAGAATTTTAGTTAAATACTAAGTACATACATATGTGATATATAGTAAAAATTTTTCACTAAATTTAGCTGTTTTAACTGAGAAAAAAACTTGCAAAATAAAATTAATACCTTAAAAACATTTTTAATAAAAATGAGAAGACGTTTAAAATTTCAAAAATTACAGTTACGTTTTTATTTTCAAATAAATTATTAAAAATATGTTGAAACGAAATAAATGCATGGAATAATTTCAGATATTCAAAGATTTTAATGCAACTTTACGTGTTTTCTAGTTAAAGAACACACTTATTAAATTTATTTAATCAATTTTTGGAAAATGAACACGTTCCCCAGCAATACAAATATTTTATTTTTCCACCATTTGTATCTGAATTCTCATTTTACATTTCAATCCATAAATAAGTAAATGCAAGTATTTCAAACCAAATTATTAATATTTCGGAAAAGTGTTTTTATCATATTTATATGTGATCTGCTTCCTATTGCCGTTCTTCTTCTTTTAATATTTTTGATATATTATATTTTTTCAACATTTGTATCTGAATTCTCATTTTACATTTAACTCTATAAATAAGTAAATGCAAAGTATTTCAAAACCAAATTGTTAATATTTCGCAAAAGTGTTTTTATCATATTTATATGCGATCAGTTTCCTATTGTCGTTTTTCTTCTTTTAATGTTTTCGATATGTCGTTCGCAATATTCCTCCGCACTATTATCTGTAAAATAGCAGTCGTTTTTATTACGAGCATTTATTTCCTTGTCTAATAACAGAACTAAATATGTATAAAACTGTGTCCGGGCGCAAAAAGTAAAGATTTAACGACTAATGTTAAAGATGTATAACAGCACATAAAATAAATTATATTTCTGAGAGAAGAGCGAAGGAATTGCAAAAATAGCCAGAGGAAACGACATCTTCAGCAACAAGAGTAGTAAGCGAAGCGAATACATATGAGAAAACTGCCTATTTACATTCGAATATATTTATCGTTGAAATGAAATATCGATTTCGCATCTGGCAATGCAACAGTAAAGCTGCAGAGTAAAGACTGTACGGGAAATTTTCGGAATACTCTTCCAAAAGAAAGAGTCAAATACATTTATGGAATTATTTTAAGATTGTAGAAAGCAAAATAATTTTTTGATTACTATAGCAGTACAGTAAATTATTGCTTAAAAAATAACTTAATTTTTTTTTTTACTAAGTCACAAGTTGCACTGTTACTAGAGATTATCAAGCGAATTAAGTATTTTTTATGAAATAAAAATATATGTGCGCTTTGGTGAATCACGTACACCAGCAATTCTCAAACTGAGGTGGACGCGGATACCGTATGATAACTGTACGAGGAAGGGGGGAGGCGAGCATTTTAAAAAGTAGAAAACAAAGATTATTAAAAAAATTTATTAATTTACTAAAGTAAAG
>BMAO01024067.1:0-37159 GCA_019973975.1 Trichonephila clavata
TTATATTTCAGGCTGTGAACAAAAGTCTTAGATATACATAGGCAAAATAATATTATAGAATAGTACTTTTCCATTAAAGAAGAACAATAAGAACACGTACTATTTTTTCTCTAATTTTTGTTAAAAATTTGCAATAAATACTTTTTTATTGTAATAATATTTTTAAGACTATTTTATAAGTATTTTCTAATTTGACATTAAATATCAATAAAGCTTATTCATGTATACGCTTTTGCAAAAGCCCGGTTCGGAATGTAATCTGATGGATCAAAAATGGATGCGGTTTGTTACTACTTTTTTTAACGGATAAGGAAAAAAAAAATTATTCTGAGGAAGTAAAAAAAATATCTGCATTGAAATGTTTATAACTGATATATTTTTACAATTTTACCTCGTAGGTTTATGATGTGCACATTTTAACATTAGATGGCTTTGCTTTCAAAATTCCATTTCGTAATGAAAATTGCCCTTTTTCTTAGAAGAGAGTAAGATTTCTTCCTAAAAACACCAGCAGCAGAATATTTTGCGTAAGAACAGAACACATTGTCTGAAATTATTACAAAAAAATTCATTTAACAAATGAAAAAGTAAATACTGAATGGCTAACACATGCGCTAATTGTATTGCAAGTTGTTTCCTGACTAAATAAAAAAAAGAACTTCTTTTCTTTCTACTTTTTCTTGTCGTAAATTTCCATTTCAAGGAATGAGCTCCAGAAGGAAAAAAATTAAAAGACTTAGGGAAAAAAAAAGTTTATTTCGTGTTTTACTTACATTGTTTTTAATCACTCTTTCTATGGAGAATGAGGCAGAGTAATGGGAGAAAAAATGCTTTGCAATTACCTTCTAAAATTACTCTTAGAGACGTATTTTTAATTGAGTCTGAATGTTTCCTGGTTCTTATATTTTGTCTGTGTTTTATTTTCTTTGTTTTTGATGTTTCTGGTGCATTCCAGTAAGGATCTGTTACCGATGCTAGAAGAAAAAGATTAAAACAAAAGAATAAGTTTTCGATTGTTGTGACAAAAGATTATATTTATGTGTGTCAACTACTACTGTGACATTAACGGAAATAATTTTTTTCCACTTGGCCTTATCGATAAAACCTTTCAAATTATTTTTTTTCCTTCCAGATTATTCAACAACTTAATTTACGAATAAATATTAGTGTTATAATATTATCGGGTGATTTTTAAAAAATTTTTTTATTGTCCTTTTATTTAATTTTTTATTTTATACACATCATATTTTTCAATATCATAAATGTTATCTTTATCAAACTTTTTTAATGTAGTTAGAAGGGCTCTTAAGATACTCGATTAACGTTCGGAACCTTGATTTTGAAAAGGCGTATAAATGTAAAATGTTTTTGATATTTAGTGCAAACATAAATTGTTTTAAGAATATTGTTATGCGATCATTTTTATTATTACAAATTTTGGCCAAAAAATAAGAGGAAAATAAATACTTTCAAAACATTCTCTTTTTAATAAAAAATGAATCAATTATATTTTGACTTCATATTGCATAGACAATTACAGAGTCTGTATTAGGAATTGTGAAATACATTATTTTGAAGTGGATTTCTTTATATTTTATTATATACTAGCTTTTACCAGCGGATCCGCTCGCGTTGATGTCTTTAAAAAACTATCAAAATCGTAATCATTATCATTAGAAAGTAAATTCTATAATATGGTAATTTTTTTTTACTTGACTGGAACCAATAAAATTTAAAAATTCTGAAATTGAGCTTACTTTAAAAAAACTGAAAACGTAATTTATTATAATAATTGACTACAAAAGCTCAATAACTTTAACTATTAATATTTTTAAAAATTGAAAGTATCTACATTTAATATATAATTCCTCTTTAAAAGAGCTCAAAACAGAATATTATTCTAAGATGCTACTGTATACGATATTATATGTGTTTCCGTGAGTTGCAAATATGTGAAGATTTGGTCATTGGACACACCGATCAGGCTACATATAGTTAGTTGGCCATGGGAAAAACATTGCTTTTCGAAATGCACCACTGCTACCTGAAATGTTGGCTTTCTTAATAGCAACAGTAAAACTGAAAGTTTGAACTCGTTTGAATTGAAACGGTAGGTCAGTGGGGATACTTGAAATTCGAGGTATCATAACACTATCCCTTTTCATGATATATGTTAAAATATTGGCACCAAGTATATTCTGCATCAGTTTTGTGACCAAAGTCTCGTTCCTTTACATAGTCGAGGAGCATCGAGATTTTGCATAAGTATAACTGGTACATTTAGTTTTAATTGAAGTTTATGTGAGGGTACACCCGAAAGTTCAAGTGAATTTAAGAACTCCGTGGGATATGAAGTACTTTGTTCTTTATCTGTGATTGTATTCATTGATAAATATTTCTTATTTCCCTTCTCCCCCGTACGTCGTTTAAATTTTCAATGTTGATTTTATGGACAATGTCATTGTTAGGCGGCAATATTGATCTTGTTCGCTACCACTGATCCCAATTTAAATTTTGTTGCAAGCTAGGGTAAATTTGAGCAATAAGATTTGCATCATTTTCTTCTACATTACAAAATTCTCTGGAAGTAAAATATAACCTCCAGCATTTGCGTCCAAACATCCATAAGCGATTTTCAATTGCGTCTCTGCATAATATTCCGGATCTACGTCATTATGAAGATGCACTCTCATATTCGTTTTCAGCCTGAATTTTTCAACTTTTGCCCATAAGTTTGATGATTTAATAGAGACTGATTTCATCTGCCGGTGTACCCCCTATGGATTACAGGGAGAGTTTTTCAAAATTCACCAGCCGTTATATAATAAAGCTACCATTCCTCCTATAATATCTGTACTATCTCGTAAACCCTGAAGAGTCCGATTTAACGCTTCTATAGCTTTCTTGTGAGACATCGTATTTTCATCCCACACTAAAAGCTTACATTGTGGGAGCATCCTGCTTTGAGAGCTATTTTTTCTGAAATTTCAAATGAGTGAATCTTCAAATGCAAGATTAAGTGATAATTTTAAAACGGAATGTGCAGTACGACCATTGGTCAGTAAAGTCACGGCTATACCAGAAGAAGCCATATCAACTGCTATCTTCTGGGTTTTTCTGATGGTCATTTATAATAAGTTTAGCACAACCGTTTTTCCGTTTCCTCCAGGGGCGTCGAGAAAAAAGAGTGCACCACTGCCGGATTCTATTTTGCGTAACACTTGTTGGAATACGTGACTTTGTTCTGAAGTTAATTGAGGGATAAATTATGTTACTTAATGTTGCAATGCTATAAAATCGTAGTTTAATTCTCAAGCAATTTCATTTTAGAAGCCATTTCCGTCGACACGTCTAGAACTAATCATTACAAAATCATGTAGCTTCTTCCCAACCATTCTGAACACCTTTATTGAGTTTCGTTGTAGACGTGTTCATTGAAAAGCATATTTGCTCGCAAAATATTTTCCGCCATGTAGTCTTTGTACTTATTCGAAAAGGTTTGAGGATTAGAAAGACCGAAGATGAAATAAGTATTGCTTAAAGCTCCCTAATTTTATTCGGCGAGTGACATTGTATGGCTTCCTCCATAGTAATATCTAGTATATCTTCAAAGTAATACCTCCATGTAAAATATCTAAGTTCAGTATAAGTGAAAAATTTTGTGCAAAATATGAATATTGTATAATTAGGTTAATAAAAATTTAAAGTAATAGAAATTCGATAAATTAAAACTTTTTATGAAACTGTCAATTATTATTACCATAGGATTTTCAATATCACACGCTAAATTCACTAAAACTTTATTTCGTTTCCCTCTTTAAAAAGTGGGAGAAAATTTGCATTAAAATATCTGGGAGTGTCGGAATAGAGAACTTCTTAGCCAACTTGGCGATATTTCTCAAAGTTTGAGTTTGACATTTAATAAACGTAACGTAATAAATGTTAGACGTTTAATAAAAAACCATTTCAAAAATTGCTTTCAAAAATTGCTCTTTTCAATTGTAAAGATGTTAAATTGCACTATGTTTCAGTTATTTGTTACAAGTGTGAGAAAATGTTTATTAAAATTTCCATTATTGACCAAATGCATAACTATGCGCCAACTTGGCGGGGAGTAAGCAATGCCCCACGGCTTGACCCGCATAGTTCCCGTTCCCTCAGGAATATGGAGATAAAATATACCTTACGTTACTCGCTGATAATGTAGCTTTCCATTGGAGAAAGAATTTTTAAAATCGCACAAGCCGTTTCCGAGATTAGCTGGAACCGACAGACAGACAAAAATTTTAAAAATTGATTTTTTGATATAACTACCTTATATACCTTTAAATGCATATAGTAAAAAGCTGCTAATTTGAAATTACAAATAGACACTTAAGTTTTATTTATTTGTATAGATCAGAGATAAGAAATTTTAACAAAAAAAAAAAGCCGATTTTTTTCCCTATTGTTAGCAACTTTGAAAATGTAATAAATTTTTGAAAAATTTTAGTCCATGCTCCACAGAAGTCTTAGCTACATGTTTGCAAAATATTTAAGAAAAAAAATCAACATATATTTCTCTAAAATGAAAATTTTTAAAAATGTTATTCGTTCTGAATTTTTTGCAAAAAAAAAAGCATTTAAATAATTTTTATTGTAATAATATTCTTTAAAAATTATGTTTAAATTCTTATTCAAGTGACACTAAATATTAAAATTAATATATTCATTTAGACACTCTTTCTAAATCACGGTTTTTAACTTAGTCTAATTTCTTAACATCAAAGAAAAATCTATTTTTTAACTGTGAATTTTTTTTGGGCAATCGACATTCCGCCCGAAAGGAGCTCTCACTTTTAGAAATTTGATTTAGGAAATCAACCAAATAGTTTTCCCTCCTTCTTTTGCCTTTTGAACCCCACGTGGTCTGTCAAAAACCTTAAACTTCAAAAACGTGACTGAATTGTATACTGTTTTCAAACAAGAGGAGCATTAAATGTCTTCTCTTTCTTTCTTAATCGTACATATTCTCATTATTCAGACAGTAAAAAACAGGCTTTTTTGTTGCCGTTGTGAAACGACACAAAAAACAAAAAACAAAAAATGGAAAGTAGCAGAGCCATAGAAGAGGGTTCTATCGTATAAGAGAATTCCTTGTTTGAACTAGCCGTCTTCTTATTCTTAATAGATTAACATAAAAAATGGGATGAAGCAACCGATGCTCAAAAAATTTCCAAGAGAGTCATCTGATTTAAAAAAAAAACAGAACATAAACTGAGCAATAATAAAAAATGATAGTATAGATAGTAAGAATAATAGTGATAGGTATAATCAGTTCAAAATGAAATATAATAGCAAATATATTAAATAGATAATTACACAATGGATTGGAATATTTGAAAAAGAATGGGGAAAAAAGCAAAAATGGAAATATTATAATAATACGAGGGACGGAAATATTATAATTAGTGATAGGTATACTCAGTTGAAAATGAACGATAACAACAAATGAATTAGAAAATAATGACGAAATGAATTGGAAGATTTGAAAAAGAATGGAGATACGGGGAAAAGAGCAAACCCGGAAAAATTATACTTATACGAGGGTAAGTCTGAAAATAAGTTTCCTCTGTCGAATGCTGTCAGAGTTGTGTATGAAAGTCAAAATATAGAATGAAGCATTAAAGATAACACACATAACTTTGATTTTCCACAAAAGCATCAAGTACATTGAGACATTTGCCCTACCTCTTGATAATCTTCAAAAAACCCTCCAAAAAAATCAGGGCTTGGCATACGAAAGAAGCGTTTAACAGCTATGGAAGAACAACGAAACAGCAAGTGAACGCGCAGTACACCGATACACCATTGGGTAAAGGTCGACTGCAGTCAAGCAGATGGATTCGCAAAGAGTGGCATGGGCTTCTCAAATCTGCCATTATGTTGTTAAATGACAATGTAAACCCCCACTCGGAAAAAACAATGCAAAACCATAATTGCACTCTTGGTTGGGAGTGCCTACACCATCCGCCATACAGTCCTGATCTCGTACAAAGTGATTTTCATCTGTTCCCATTTTTATAGAAGAATCTCGCTGGAAGGTGCTTTGAAAGCAACGCTAATGTCAAACAAGCCGCTAAACACTTTTTCCGTATACAAATCACTGATTTTTCCTGGAGGGTTTTTTGAAGCTTATCAAGCAGTATGGCAAATGCCTCAATGTACTTGGTACTTAAGTGGAAAAATAAAGGTATGTCTTACCTTTAATGTATCATTCTATGTATTGAACCCCATTAACAACTCTGACCACAGTTGACAGGGGGACTTATTTTCCCACTCACCCTCGTAATAATAAATTTAAGAACAATAATAGGAAAATATTAAAAAAGATAAGTAAAAAAAAAGTTTATAATTCAACATTTTTTTTCTGTTGCTGCTAATATAAATTTTTTATCGCAGAAATCAAGTATTGGCAGCTTGTGACCATTGGTACGATTATAATTTAGTTGTAATATCAGGTTCACCTTTAGCTTCCTCAAAATTAATATTACTTCATAATAGAATAATTTTTAAAAGAATATTACTTTAAGGAGCATCACATATTTTCATGCATTCAAAATAGCTGTGATAACTTTTTTGAACTTCTTAATAAAGTTATATGAATTTTTCTTTAGATATATTTAATATATAATATAATTTTCTTTGATAAAAAAGTAATTTTACACCGCATGCCAATTATCTTGAGAAACATTAATATTAAAATGAGAGCTTATGTTGATCGTTATTTGCATGTAATGCGTTTTATATTAAGTTCTGATCATCATTAAAACTGTTACCTGAAACGTTTTATATTAACATTTGAAAAAACAATATAAGTAATGTTTCAATGTTTTGGAATGAAAATAATTATCATGCTTCGGTGGTTAAAAATGCGATATTGAAGATATTAGCTGTTTTTGTGCACATGAAATAAAACTTTCGCCCCTATTATATCACTGTCATAAGTCCGAGGTACAATACTTCATTTCATTCCCACGGGAACTGTACATGAATGCTTGGATTATATGACAAAGTTAAAATAACATAAAATAATTCGCCGATACCATATGCAAGAATATTAGCTTTTATTATTTTTAACTTTGGGAATTATAACTGATCCATTATTATATGCATGACTTGTGTTCGTGAAACAAATTTCTCCTGATTAAGGTATCCGTCTACTTGTGATAACTTTAAAAAAAATGGAGATATGGGAAGATAGGAGATATGTTTTTCAGATTTGTTTTACTACATTTTAAGAAAAATATGCTAAAATTAAGAAGAGAAAAAAATATTATGACTAAAAAGGAAAAAATGGGTAAGAATTTATAAAAAATAACATACACAGGGCCCATTCCGTACAAAAAATTTATGAACAAATTTTCAATTTTTCAGTTCTGGTGTGTTATGTTATTCGTTTTTGAAATGACCTTCAGGATCAGGCGTCTTTTAATTTTTACAAAAATTAGAGCATTTTATCTTAGTAATCATATGAAATTGCTTAAGAAACAATGATTATATTCACATAAGGTACTATAAATTTAGTTATAAAGTGATTGATAAATCTGAACGTTAAAACACTTCCACTATTATACAGAACACACATAAAAAAACTTCAGTTAATTTTTTAAAAACTTTTTTTGCAATCGCTGGCCCGTTTGAGTATTCTTAAAAAAACACATTTAAAGTAAAACGTGTTTTAAAGTATGACATCTTGCTTAAAGTAATGGCATCTGTTTTTACTAAAACACATGTAGTTTTTGTTGTTGGGAAGGGAAAATAATAAAGATATTTTTTCAAACTAATAAGAAGACGTATAAAATAAAATCATTAAATAAATTATCACTTTTTGGCAAAATTCAAATTTACTTGTCGGATACCTTAAATACTCAAAACTAAGTAAATTTAAGCATCAATGAATCATCATACTTATACAACTATGAAATCGTGTGTGTGAATTTCTTTTCAGAATATAGAAATTTTTTTTATAACGGATTCTTGCAATATTTTTGCACTAGTTAAATATCAGCACCCTCCCCGTACTGGAACGCATTCTGGTATACTCAACAACTGATTTAAAGCTATCAGTGTTCTGAGGTTAAGCTGGAATGCAGGACTTAGTTGGGAAAACCACACTCAATGAGTAACTTAGAAGTAGGTTCTTTATCGTGAAAGAGTTTCGTGCAAGAAAAAGGGGAAATCCGCGAAATGAGTATATTAAAGACATATATATACATACAAAAATTAAATACAAGTAAATGTTTATTTTTTAAAATCTAGCTGTTTTGCATATCTTACACTACTTTACAGGGCAATCATTGGCAAATGCTTTATTCCATGTTTAACAGAATTTAAAGAACAATATAAAATTGTGTGAGAAGTGTAAAATGTATGTGTGTTTGCAATATTACTAATTTCGTAATTTAATTTAAAATTTTTATCTCAGAAACGGGCTTAATAAATTTATTAACTTAAGTGTATTTACATCATTTTGAAGATTTTTCAATTTATTAACATAATTTTTAGGTATTTTAAATAATTTCTTAAAAAAATTTTAGGGTTATAAATATTAGAGTAATCGCATTATAACAATATAATACATTTTAATAGTTATTATTTATATTATATAAATTTTATCTATCAACATAGTACTGCTTGAAAAATCATAAGCATCAATTATTTAATTGCTAAACATTATTAAAAATGTTTTCAGACATAAGAGTAAAAATATGAAAATTTAAATTGCTAATTTAAGAGTTTTAAGATTTTTACGTGTTATAACTATTTGAAAAATCAAAATCTTTTTTTCGAAAAAGTAAGTAGCTTTAGTGGAAAAAAATTCAAAGATTAAATTATAAATTTTGCGCAGACATACACACATTATGCATGTAAACAAATCAAGCAGAGTGTATACGAAGGAAAGAAAATTAAAGAGGAGGAAATTTTAAGAACGAAAACTTTAAAAAAAGCAAAGAAAATTATCTATGCAATTAATACCCTATTCGTTTTTCATTTTTATGAATCCAATTTTTTTAATAAAAATAAAGAAATTATAAAATATGGTAGGAATAAATTAAATTTTCATCACTATCTTTGTTATTCTAAGTTTCTACACTGTTTCATAGAAAATTACACTAAAGAATAAATGAAAGTTTAAATTTTTCTATGCATCATTTTGCATCTAACATTTTGAAAATATAACCTACAAGTTTCTTCTTTTTATTATACTACATAATGTTTTTAGTTTGCTTATTGTTACTTAAAAGAATTTTAAAATAATGCACACCTTTACCACATCCAGCAAAATTAATCATATTTAAAATAGCAAATGAAATTTTAATTTGCTTGGGAAGAGAATAAATGATTTACTTGTAGGGGTATTAGTAATAGTATTCTTCGAAAAGGAAGAAAATAAATTAATATATTTTATTATATTGTATTAATATGTTTGAAATTATTTCAACCAGAACTTGGAAAGATATATATATAGGTGATTTATTTTAAATATCAATTGCATTGCATACATAAAAAATAACCAATTAATTTTATTAATTTTTAATTGAATGGGTTGAATTCTTATTTATTGATTATATTATTATAACAGAATATAGAGTAAATATTTATATTTCGGGGTATATATATATTTCTACTTTTAACTATCTACGTATAAAATACATTGTTGGCGTATAGTAGCTCCTTAAAAGGATATATATTTCAATAACTTTTTTAAAACTTAAGTGCTATAGAGTATACACATACAATGTATTCTTACTATTATTCTATAATTTTAGTGTTTAACTTAAATTAATTAATTTACAATTGTTTTAGTAAATTTAATTTTTTTGCTGATTTCTATGCTACACAGTTAGGTTTTTAATAATACAGATTTGTATACGGATCCTGAACAGGACAATATTCCTATTTTTCAGTGATTCATCGAGATGTAGAGATTTCTAAATGCATGTTAAGGTAACAGTTACATTTTTCCTCATAGCGGATTTAGAGCTTCTGTTCAATATTTTTTAACATGATTTTGCTCAGTATTATAGACTGAAAAAGGGAATGTTGACTAGCCAGAAAATCTGTTAAACCCAACTTTTATATAAAATTAAAAGCGATCTCTATCAGCATTGTTTGTAATATTACAATTCAATCTTTTAAGACATCCTTATTTTTATGATTCTTTTATTTTTAATGTTCAAGTCATTTCTGTCTATTAAGAAATATATATAAATATATGGATTCTTTTTCAACTAAGCAAAGTTCTTAAAATCAAATTTTTTCCATCAAATCTTAGGAATATGTCAGAAAAGTTAGCGAGATCATTTATTTGTAAAATATTTTCTTGGTGAATTTTTATGTCATTGTTTTTGTAATCTCTTTCCAGAGTCTGATGGAGTCAGACAAGATCCGTTATACCCTTGCCACTTAAAAAGTCGTTTCCAAGTTGAATTTTATCTCTCTCTCCCCTCTGTTTGTATATATATATATAATATTCTTGTTCAAGTAATAAATTCGTACAATAGAATTTTTCTCCATCTAATCTTAGAATACATATTTCAGAAATAGTTACTGATATCCTGTATTAGTTATAAATTTATATAAACTATTTTTGACATGAAAGTTTATCTGTTTTCTTGTTATTATAAATAATCCTCCTTTATAAGCTGGCAAAGCCAGACAAGATACTTTATACTATTACCTTTTAAGAAGTCGAGACCAAATTGAGTTTTATCTAAATAAATGTAACGAAGGAATAAAAAATTGAAAATATTGATAATATGCAACTGAATTTCCTAAATGTCTGTCTCTATAAATAATAGTGCAAAGTAACCAAATATTTCATGAAAGAAAATAGAAAGTTTTAAACTAATGTAAAAAAACCGAAAAAAACCCCTTTTTGTTGACATATGTGAAGTTTTGTTACGAATTGGGAACATAATTTAATAAAAGTGAATATACACAAATAGTTAAATAAATATACACAAATTTATCAATTTGTGTAACAAATTGATAAAGTTGTGAAAACCAATCTTGTTAAGATATCTCTTTTTTTATTAGAGATATATAAAAATGTTCGGTTTTGATAAAGGTGAAGAATTATAATAAATAAAATGAAAATAAGGAGATATATCTTGAACATAAATTAGCTTAATTTTCCATGAAAAAAGAAATGCCAATAGTATTATAAAATTTTACATTTATCTCTCTCTCACTCTAAACGATTTTATTTTTTTTGTTTATTTGAATCAAGCATATACAGTCGACTCACGATAATTCGAAGCGTAAGGGACCAATGAAAAACTTCGAATTATCAAGAGGGTAAAAAAAAAAACTTCCAGAATACACGAAGAGGAATTTTTATCTAACACATTTAAATTTGAAACTATTTAATAAAACAACAATTATGTACATATGTATAAAACTATTTTAAAGTATTTTTAAAAAGTACATAGTATACAGTATAAATATTTTACAGAAGTTCAAAGTTCTGTATTAAAAGAATACATTCATACACAATCCTACGCATCTCTTCTTCACAATAGCGGACCATCCTTTCAGAACACATGTGTTGTAAAGGCCACTTGTTAAATGTAAGATATGGACGACTGACAACATGTGCGGCTGGTTTCTTGTTCACTTAAAGGAATGAAAACAATAAAAGTGTATTTTCACCTGAGGAACCGGAAAGCACAAAGAAGGGGTTACAGACAGATGGTCATCAAATGGACTATGTTTCAGGGGATACATGCAGAGACAATACAACGCAAAACTTTTAAACTCAAACCTGTTTATTACAGGACTGTACATCATAGTGAGTGTTCGAATTGTCGAGAATTTTATAAAATAACTTCGAATTATATTGCGTGTTGTAGTCTGACCAGCTACATATTTTACTTCGAAATATCGAGTGTACCAAAACGTATTGTTTTAGTTCGAAATATTGATGGGTGGCTTGGAGGCTGGAGGGCTTAGATGCTGATCGAGTTTGAAGATGGCCCCCAAGACACATGTAATTTGTGTATTCCCCTTGTTTTCTGTTGACAGGATGTTGTCGGATTCCTAAGTAAGGGGTCTCGGCGCCCGGTCATGAAAGTTGAATGGACTCATAAATTTGAAGAGTCGCGAAATTTGTAACTTTGCGCTTGGTTCCTGACCAATGACTAGGCGAGACCAAAGGGCGTGCGGATGAAAAAAGGGGTAATTTGCCCCCACTTAAAAGGAGGAACCGGGACATTTCTCGGTAGATTAAGAGAGTTTTTTCCCCCATATTTTGCAGGAAAGCCAATGCCAACCACCCATCACCTGGCCTCCGTTTCAGATAAGTGAAATGTTTGTAGTTTTCTTATTCTTAAAATTTAATAGCGTTTAATCTAATTTCGTGATGTGCTTTAAATGTAATAAACGAAATTGTTTTAATTTAATCCGAGTAATTCATTAATTTTTCGGTGTCTTTAATTATGATTTAAAGTACTAACCACTATCATGATGCAGACATTAGACATAATCGAACCTGCGTAAATCATAAGATGTTAAATTAAAGCAGTATTAGGAGCGCTGCATCAATATCAAGAGTTTTTCTAGGGACTGAGCATATACTTCGAATTATCGAGAGGTTCGTATTACCGAAGGTTTGAATTATCGAGAGTCGACTGTATATATTTGTCTCTCGTTTTCGTAAAATTATGTTTTTTAAGATTATTCACAAAATAGAAAGAATACTTCGATTAAGTTTTGCTATAACTATTAAAAATCATGGGGGGAAATACAAAGCATAGAATTGATGCATATATAACAACTAATCTAGTTTTAAATGTAAAATAAATATTTTACTTAAAGGTTATATTCTTAATACATTATGTAAAATTCTAGTGATACCATCAAAAATGTCTTTGATTTTCCTTTGGAATTCATGTATTATTCCAAAAGTTTTCAAATAGAAATGTTTCTACAATAAGATAACAGCATAAATTATTTTACGCGATGTACAAAAATATATTTACATTTTATTAAATGTCTAAGACATTAAGTAGCCTACTTAATCCCAAATATTCTGAATTGCTTAAAATTAAAAAAATAATACGTTTATAATATGTGTTCTCAACACACTTCTTCAGATTCTTTTGCATCAGATAAAGCAAAAACATTTAAATTATTGACATCTTTTATTCTGCAAACAGTACGCAAACGATATAAATATATCGCGCAATCATTCTACAAACTCTAATAAATATTCTTCTTCGCACATATTCTGTTTTTATTCGATGACAGAAACAGTAATCAAATGATCATTATAATAAACGATTTATATTCTCAAAAAATAAAAATAAAAACTAAACAATTGGGACAATCATACGACGCATAAAAAATAAAGTATTAATAAGACAAAAGAATTTTTAATTTGTGGAAGTGAAGAATTTTTAATGTTGACGAACTAAATTTTAGATAATATTTTTATAAACAAAATTATTTTTTTTTATCCTTTCTTTCAATCATAATGCTTTAAGTTTATTTTTTCAGAAAATGCATAAAACTTCCTTGGTAATATACTTTTTTTATATTTCGAATTCTTCAGGGCTTACTTTTTAATGTATTATTAGTGTTTTTGTTTATGATATCACGACAATATCAAATACTGTACTAAAAATACTAACATATGTATAAGAAAGAGAATTTTTGAAACGCATTTATAATTATTAACGTGCGCGAGTATTATTTTTGAAACTTAACGTAGACACACACAGTCGTACTTATTGTCCCTAAACATCAAGAAATTATTTTTACTTAGAAATGTGCTATACTGCCGCAACTTTGAATTAGTTACTAAAATTAAGTAGACTTCCAGTTTTCTTGCAACATGCAATTAAATTTAAAAGAGCACTTACAAAATCTTTCTTTTAATTTTGTTATAACATTATTTGAATTGGATTTCGTAATCTGTACTTTTAAACATTATAAAATTATGGTTTTTTTAAGTAATTACTGATATTATATATGACTTTTTATGGACATTATATATTAAACTCTCTTTACTAATTGAGATGAAATTACCGACTACTACAATGGGGCTATTATGCAGAACTATATATATATATATATATATATATATATATATAGAACAGAACAAAATATATATAGATGGCGCCTTTATTCTTAGTATTGCTGTGTTTTTTTAATGCATTGAGTCAGTACATTTGTGGAATCTGTATACATCGGGTAAGATTAGAGTTTCTTTGCTCATTTACATTATTGTTAATTATGGTTATATTCATTATTAACCTCTCTTGCAAATATTTTTGTTTATACATATTTATATTTGTCTATTTCTTCCGGATTCCTATGGTAATTTAATATTGCAATTTCTATTCTATTGCTGTTATATTCACCCACGTGGGTTTTAGGCTTTTGCCTTAGTTTATACTGGGAGCTAGTATGCAGAAACAATTTCTGCTGCAGGAGAAGGTTGAGATCTCACAACATTGTTTAATCCTGTTTCACTGTCCTAAACCAGTGACTACTCGAGAAATCATAATAGTTTTCCCCTCTAGCTACATTTCTTTTTGGTTTGTCATGGTTCCATGTTCTTGGTTCTTCCGGTCTGATCTTAGGATGCTTGGGATTTATTAGTCTTCTTTTGAATTATTTACTGCTATATATATATATATATATATATATATATTAACAATAATACTGGTAAAATATGCATAAATATAGGTATATGTTAAATATTCGTAACATTGAATTGCATCACATATTTCTTGCATTCAGTTATCCTGAAGTACTATTAAAATTTATTTATTTTTAACGTGCTTTAATAAGTTTCACTTGTATAATAGAATCTTTGAACATGACTTTTACCCACTTTAAAAGGTCAGATTAATTCGAAATTTTGCACAATTTTTAAGGACCGATGAAAATACAATAATTTCATAATTTTGTTCAAATGTCTTGATCAGACTCATCAGGAATAACGATTTCCAGATTTGACGACTAATTCCATATACCATTTTCAGATTTTGTGACTAATACCAGATCCCATTTCCAGAATTGGCAACTAAAAGATTAAGTTACAACCCTATAAAAGCGAAAACGTTTGCGTCAGCAATTGCTTATCATAATATAAAAAAAAATTGTTTTTCTGAAAATGGAAATAAAAAAAAAAGACTCGTGCATGTGCAAAAAAAATTATGTTCTAACCCAGCGTATCTCAAACTGTGGGGTGCACCCTCCTCGGGAAAGGGCATGATAACTCTACGTGGGCAGCTGGAGCATACCAAAAAGTCTAAGCTAAGAGATTTAAAGTAATTATTACTTTATCGAAAGGAAGCAAAACCAAATACATTCTGACGTGATAAAAAATAAAATACATATTCACACTGATATAAGATACTTATGTATCTTAAAAATGTATCAGTGCAACAAAAAATATTTTAATGATGCCGATGGGTATTCCAGATTCTAAAAAATGACGCATTTAAGATTAATTCCTCAATCAATAAATGGTAATTTTAAAAACTAAAAATGCATAGGCTTTTTTTTGTAGATCGAACTAAAAATTGAAAAATAAACTATAGTTTAAAAAAAAAAAACTAAACGCTTTATGGTTATTTCAACTAAAATGTGAACAAGTAATTCTTAATATAAGAATAATTCAGGTTCTTAAGAAGAGAATAATTGTGGGGTGCTCTGTATTACATTTTTACACTAATATGTACTACATTTCACATTATGTGCTCTATATCAATCGTTACATATTCTAATTACTTCTATTCCGAAATGCTGAGTTGATAAAAATATGTGGTGCAAAGCAAGCCACGCTTTTGCCACAATGACATTAATTTTCTCGTTAAGGTATCCGATTACTTTTGACAACTTTTTTATAAAAAAATGGACATATGGGGATTTGTTTTATTTGTTTACTTCATTTTTGGAAAAATATGCTAAATTTAAGAAGAAAAAAGAAATAATTATTACTAAAATGGAAAAATATTTACAAAAAAAAACATTAAAAAAAAAAAAAAAACTGCGGCCCATTTTGTACCAAAAGGTTTAGAGCAAATTTTCAATTTTTCAATTCTGATGTGTTGCTATATTATTCATTTTGCAAATGACCTTCGTGATAAGAGATATTTTAATTTTTACAAAAATCAGAGCACATTATCTTAGTTATTATATAAAATTGTTAAAAAATACAGTGATTATATTAACATAAAGGACTGTAAATTTTGTAATAAAACAGTGATAAATAAATCTGAAAGTTAAAACACTTATACACAAACAGTACAGAACATAAACAAAACATTTCAGTAATCGCTGTCCCTGTTTGAGCATTTTCAAAAAAATACATTTCGAGTAAAACTCATATTAAAATATGACTTCTTGCTTAAAGTAATGTTATCTGTTTTTAATAAAACACTTGCAGTTTTTGTTCTAGTGAACGGAAAATTTTGGTATTTTATATTATTATTATATTATATTATTATTTACTCTTGGTATTTTTATAAAGCGAACAAGATGGGCTATAAAATAAAATCATCAAAAGAAAATTGGCCAATTTTTGGCAAAAATTAACAATTTTAGGGAAGTCTTATAACTTAATAATTTTATTCTTATATTAAGAATTATTAACTCTCAAATCCAGCAATACACTTTTTTACAGGATACGAAATATTTTAAGTCAAAAGTCTATTAGAGAAAAAAACTCAAGCTCTTTACGTTTCTTTGTATGCAAAATAGTTTTTTTAAAGATGCATATCTTATTCTAATTATATATATATATATATATATATATATATATAAATTTTTTTAAGGAAATTAATTTAATCTAGCTTCTTTGAACATTAACTTGGAAGTGAAATGAAAAAAAAACTCTAAATATGCAGCTATAAAAATAATTAATACTTGCAAGTGAACTATATTTTGTGCCAGTTTGATAATAATTCTTATAGTATAATATCTTCATAAAATTATAAATTTTCAAGTATTATTGCTAGAGCAGACATAATCCTTGTCTCAATATCTCCTTGCATCTTACAGTTAAATTAATTAATTTAAAGTGGAACATAGGTCCATTGCCAGATACACATTTCCGAAATAACATAACAGATATTCATGTATATTTACATATATTTACATTATTTGATCCAGGGACGATATTGTTTCAGAACTATTGATATAGGACGGTATATGGGATTTTTAATACATACCTCAAAAAAATTGTTGATAAACAACAAATAAAAATTTAGAATTAATAAAGCAGCTTTAATTAATAATAGAATAATTGATAATATCTCAAATTCAATGTTGTTAATTCTATCGTCTTCATTATATTTAAAAAGTTTTGAATTTCTGTATATATATAGTAATGTATTTCTATATATTCGTATGAACAAAATCTTATTCTTAGATTATTCTTTATTCTTATTTTATTCTAAATTTTCATTCTTAAAACTATTCACTTACACTTTTTAATACCACAATGTTAATTCCGTTTCTGGAGCTGATAATTAGTAATCTTACAGGGATTAAACTAAAAATGAATATTTTAACGAAACGTCAGAGTAAAATGATTTTTAACTATATATTCAGTATTCTGTTTTATTTTCAAATATATTGTGTCGTTATATTTAAGGATATTACGAACCAATTTAATAGAAATTAGTTATCTTTATCATAAATTAGAATAAATTGATTAAGTGTATTCCATTTAACAAAACAATTTATACGATTATAATAATATGATTAAATTAGTAATTGCATATTAATTGTTAGTCTCTTAAAATTCTCTACAGGCAAGGTTTAACTATTTAAATTGTTTGATGAATGTATTTCGAAATTTTTCCTATAAAAACAAAGTAGTGTGGTATCACTTTGGTAATAATAAAACAAAGGGTTACAACTAATTGTTCAATTTCAAAACTACATTATCATATTTAAGTTAGTTCAAAATCATTTGTTATTTATCAGTAAATATTTGTATTTTATTTTCCTAAACAATTGTTAGGGGGAAAATGCGACAATGTTTGAATAATGAGAACAAGAATTTGAAAATTAAAAAGTATAAGAGAAATCTTATTTTTAATTGCACTGTTTTTGTCTTAAATACTGCTTAAGGATTACAACCACAAAATAAAACTTTTAAGAGATGAAATTTCTTTTTACTCCTTCACTGTACTTGAGAAAAACTTCCAAACTAATAATTTATCTAAAATGTCAAAAACAGAAATTACAGAGGGCTGTATTTATAGAAAAATGTATTGAAGCTCTATTCACCGGAGTAATTAAATTATCCTTTGTATTCATGTGATGTAAGATTCTACATCTCTCTCAAGTATTTAGAATAAATTATTTTTTTGTTTTGAAAAGAAAGAAAAAAAATCTATGTGTGTTGAAATATTGTATGGTGAGAGAGAGAAGCAAATTCCTACTCTTAGAGAAAAAATATTCCAGTGTTCTTCAAAAGAATAGTGGCGCGAGATCCTTTGAATTTATTTTAACGCTCGTGGAAAGGAAAAATGCGTGATAAAGTCGCGGTTTGGAATTTTAAGAAATCAAATAAAATGGTTCGAAAATGGAATTTGCTGCGAAGAAAAAGTATTTTTTTTTACTTGTGTTGGTGTTTCATAAAAAGATAATCTCTTGGATGTTCATCTGAGATTAATTAAAAATATTACGGGGAGAAAATATTTAAATATATTAGAAAAGAGAACCTCAATTTTTTTCCCTCACGTGTGACTCAAAGCTCCTTTTGTCCTCTTCAAAGCTCGTTTTTGGGATTATTATGTTTCACTTTTGCTTTGAAATTAATTTGCTTCTTGAAACATGAATTGCTTCAGAGCTCTTAAGCGTACACATTTGCCAGTACATACTTTTTCATGTATATATTTATAAGAAAAAAGTTAGAATATAAGTTATTTAAACAAAAATGATGTATATATTTACTAAGTAAATTCCCCCTTTTAAATGAACAAATATTTTAAAATTTTAATTTTTAAAATATGTCAATATTTGTTTTAATAATTGATTGACAACAGTTATTTTTTTTTTATCGAAGCTAAACGAGAAATCATCTGAGAGACATGAATTTTAGAAATAAGAGACTGGATTTTGTAGTGCTAAAGGATGGCGAATGAGCACAATGCATATAATATTGAATCATACAAAAACAAAGTTTTTATTCAACTGATTGTATTGTTACTCATGATTATCTATCCTAGAGGAAGAACAACAGGCAGATTTTTCTCTGTATGGGATATGACCTCCCTTTATTGCAATGGTTGATTCGCACCGTCTCTCCATACTCCGCAACAGATTATCCACCAATCTTTGAGCTAAGAGTGCGCATTTCCCAACAACATCTGTTTTAATTGTTGGGTGTTCCCCGGAGGATATAATCGTGCCGTACGGTGTCTCTCCAACCCCCCACATGTTCTATGGGATTTAAATCAGAAGAGAAGGCTAGCCAATCCATTCTAGTAATATCTTAACTTTCCAGTAGCTGCTGAAGAGTAGAAGTCGAGTGTGGTCCTGCATTGTTCTAGATGAAAATGAAGTCTGGTTTAATAGCACCTCAGAGCAAACATACATGTTAAGTATCATCTCATATACAATAGAAATATCCTGTTGCAGAACCTTTGTCGAACATATGGAGTTCTGTCCGTCCATTCAGCATAATGTCTCCCACGACAACAACTCGTGGACCACTGTAATGGTCTCTTTCCATGATGTTTCTGGGATGAAACCGTATACCAACCTCTCAAAACCAACAGGCTTTGAGAATTGCTTGTGGCACTGAAACGACACTCATTCTTACAGAGGACAAGACGCCCATTGATGAGGTGTCCACTTTTCTGCTCCTTACTTCACTCTAAACGGTGCCAGAGAGGGCCATCTTTGATAGGAATGCAGCATTCTGGACTGTAAGAGAATGGAAAACCTTTGTGAAGATGTCTGGTCAAAATAAATTGCGACACTTGCCACCTTGTTGCTGTACAGAGTTTCTGAACCAAGGCGCTAACTGACTGGAATCGAGTTCTTGTCGCGTTCAAGACGATATATCGGTCATCCAGTATATTTTAGGGTTTCAGCCCTGGGATCCTGGGATCAAGGTGGTTTATTGAAATCCGGATTAAATTAACTAATCCTGGGATTTAATTTTTGTCTGAATTATATTTTGAAATTTTCTTTCAAAGTATTGTTGATCTGGTATTACATTTAATGTATCTTATTTACTTTTTTTCCTACTGTATACGTTTAATGTCAGTTTTCTTACGTGTTGAACTTTGAAGGGGTCGAGGTGAGTGTGTATGTTGACAAATAAAAACTGACATTTGATATTTGTTTTCTCAGATTTTTTTCTGTAACTTTCTCCACATCGCGAGTGGGGTTAGAAAGCGGACATTTCTCTCATCCTTATGATGTCCGATGTCAGCTAACTTGGACAGAGGAAATTATAATTTTTAGAAGATATCTAGTAGGATTTTCAGTCCCAGGATCCCGGAATTCCGAAACACCGGGATTTAATTTTTGTCTGCATTATATTTAAAAAAAAAATTCTCATAAAAATTTTCTAAGAGTTTAATTTTTCAAAAAATTATGTTTTTTAATGAAATATATACGTAGAATTTTTTTGTTCAATTATAAGT
The DNA here is from genome assembly GCA_019973975.1 of Trichonephila clavata. Classification (NCBI taxonomy): domain Eukaryota; kingdom Metazoa; phylum Arthropoda; class Arachnida; order Araneae; family Nephilidae; genus Trichonephila; species Trichonephila clavata. The sequence continues at coordinate 20,667 of BMAO01024067.1, forward strand.
GTGCTATAGGTAAAAAAAAAACATATACACAAATCTCATTTCTCGTATAGGAGAATGTCGCCCAAATCTAAATGGCTCACTGTGTGTGTGTGTGTGTGTGCAATACTTACACAGTAATATAAAAAACATTTCAAGAATAAATTTTGTCATAGTTCGTTCTTCAATTAAATGCCGTTAATTAATAGCGGACCTGCTTTGAAGACTTGAGGTGGCCGCGGTAGCCGAGTGGTCTAGGCATCGGATCGTAGCTAGCATGCCATGAGTTCGATCCCAGTACCACTGAAGACCCGCCATGTAGGGGTGCGATGCACGTAAAATCTGTCGAGAGCTCAAACGTCCTCCCGTTGGTGTGGCGTGGTAGTTAGGAGAGGGGGTGCCAGCTCAGGTGTCGTTCGCGTCACTTGACCATGGTAAAAAATTACGCTGACCGACCCCAAAAGTCCTCGTGTAGCTGAACAGTGGGACGTTAATATTGACTCACTCACTCACTCGAAGACTGGAGACACTTCAAATCCCATTGCATTAATAAGAGCTCATGCAACTGGATCTTTAATTTCAAATGAGGTAACACTTGAAACTGATTTACCCTCTGATTCAATAATTGGATCAATTTATATTCAATAACTGTTAAGTGTAGTAGAAGAACTGAATAAAGTTATCAAAGAGGTATATGCACCAATAGAGTCTGTTAGATTTGAGACACTGTCATCAAAAATTCAAAAAGAAATGTCTCTTTTTTGAAAATGGAGGGAGACGTGGTGACTACATGAAAAGAACATACTCCTATTTAATGACGATAATACCTACTAGTAAATGATCCGAATGTGCATTCATTTTCTTCAGCAGGACAATGTGTAATAAAAATAAGAAGCCGTTTCAACGATGAAACGTTGGAAGAGCTGTGTTTTTATAAGCATATTTTAAAAATACAAGAAATGAAGAAAGGCTTTTTTAAAAAAAAATCATTATGTACTATTTTTATTTGTTTTTTTATAATTAATTAATTTTTATTTGCTTCATTAAAATAATTTTAAATGAATTTTGAATTATATTTTCAATTTTATTATGCAATTTCAACTATATGCTACTATGTAAGTTTTTTTAATAAATAGATCAATCATAATCCCGGGATTTGGATAATGTAATCCCGAAATCCTGGGATTGAAAATATGACACGGGATTGCAAACCCTAGTGCAGTTGTTTTCTTAGGGAGGAACCCCAACTTTTCGAATAATTGTACCTATTGTACGTATTGAATGGCTTTCCATGTCTTCAGCTACTCTGTAAAACTACACCTCTCCCCCAGCTTTTGGATCATTCTTCCACGTGTGAAGTCATCCAAGTGATTTCTTCTATACATATTTCTCGAAAGATATCACTTGCACTTTCAGGGAATGTCTTTAATTGCACCTTAGTTTTTCTTTTTACTTTTGTCTTGACCTGAGCTCGCCAACCGTCCGCATTTGGCGTACACTTACGTCACCTGGCGTTCGTTCTTACCTTTTACACATACATCATATTTTTATGGAACTGCGTGATCATTGCACTGATTGCAAACACCCTTTTTCTGCAATTTCATGGCAAGCCGCTTAAAATTTATGTTGTTGCTTAAGTTTTGCACACAAGTGTAAATTCCTTATAAATAATATTTTGAGTTATTTTCTAATGTTCTTCGTCGTGTTTCTTACAATTCGGTACCTGGGATTTGCTATACGAGTGCTTATTTTGTTTGTACAATTCTTGTCTTTTGGACGTTTTAAATAGTAAAATACATTTACTCTATCTAACTTAGAAGATTTAAAAACAAAAATTTTCACTTTAATACTTATTCTACTACTAGAGTCAAAAATTTCCCTAAATGGTCCCGGCATTTACGCAGGTGTCCATAGGAGGTAAAATATCTATTTGGGGTTAGCAGCACTAAGAAGGAAAGCACACAACAATCTGGAATTGTTTTCCTGTACTGTTGACGTTAGCAGCAGATTGTTTCTGACAAAGTGGATTTTTCCTTCATCGGATTTTCCAATGTTGTCTTTGGAGCAGGGTGCACACATCAAATTATGTGTTTTGCTGAAGAAATCACCTTAGACGTTCGAGATGTTGCAGAAAGCATGTAGAAACTATTCCAACACCAAAAGATTTTTACCTGTTTCCATGGCTGAAAAATACATTGAACTGACGTGTCTTGTGGATTCAGATGAAGTGATCCTAAATACGACGAATCAACTGAAAAATCTCTAAAAAAGGATCCCAGAAGTTTTTTGAACAATTATACGAACTCTGGAACAAGTATGTGGATGCAGTGTGGCAGTGCTTTGAAGGCCAATACGATTAAATTATTGTTCTATCTTTTAATCATTTGTAATTCACCTATTCCACCACTCCATTTTTAACCAACCTGTATATATATATATATATATATATATATATATAGACATTTCTATCAAACATATTTTCCAAAAGGAGATCCAGAAAAGGTTTCAAATCTTTATATTAAAAAAAATAAACGCTTTAACATTTTCAATGCATGGCATCATGAAAAATTGAAAAAATACGGGAAAAGGAGGTTTAAAGTGATGAAGATCAACAAAATAAATAAGAAAAGTACATCGTAGTTTTCTTTCTCGTATTTGTAACTATTCAAGTCGTATTAAGTATTTATGTTCCAAAATCCACCTTACTTTAGTGTATATTATAAAGTTATATAATAAATGAACCGGTGGTTGTAGCTCTAAAGAAGAGGTCACCAAACTTTTTAGCCTCCTGGACCAGTGAATTTATAATTTATATCCCGTAGGCCACAAATAGGATTTTTTAAGTGTTAAACATATTTATAAAACAAATTGTGATCTAAAACACATAAAGTGTACATAATTAATTAAATGAAACTATTAATTGTAACCAAATTATGAAATCTAAAATAAAAATAGAAGAAATTTAGAAAAGCCGAACACATTTTATCCCAATAAATATCAAATGAAAACTAATATGAATATAATTAAGATTTAAGGTCATACCTGTCTTGAAAATTACCAATATACAAAAGGAAATACGCCAAAACTTTCTTGATAACCCAACTAACATATCGTATATATTTCATTTTGAACTCAATACGTCCGTTAGCCCACCTTTAAATTCTTCAACTGATATATATATATATATATATATATATATAATATATATACATATATATATAAATATATATATATATGTATATATATATAAATTAATATATATATATATATATATATCCTTTTAAAATCTGTTGTCTGGTTATCTTGCAATTTCAATTCTTTTCAGTTTCAATCATGTTTATTCACCTCTCTCTTGTAGCGAAATTTTGATTATATAATCAAAATTTCTATATTCAATAACTATTTTTTGTATATTTTTGTAATATATATATATATATATGCAACATACAGGAGAGTGAAACATTAGCTGAGTGCGAAACGAGACAAGACAAAACACATGTAGCTGAAACAATGCAGCTACAGCAGTACGACTTATTTACCTTTGCGTTATTCTATGAAGTAGAGTTTCTATATAACTTTCACATATTGCTATGAATTGAATTTTTTTTTCAATCTTAAAACATAACTAAACGTGAGGAATAAGTATAATCCACATTTTTCTGGGGACCAACCAGATTTTCTAGCGGATTTTGAATTTGACGACCACTGCTCTAAAGCATTTCGGATGTACTTTGTCCTTTTTGGCCTTCCACCAATAGCCTTCATGCTTCTTCAAATATTATGCACAACGCTAGCTCATTACATACGTTTTCCCTGCCATAGCCATTTCTGACGTCCTGCTCCTAATACATTTGCATAGAGATTGTTGCCGAATTCGACCAACAAATTCAGAGGGGTGATAGTAGGTAGCATGGGAACGAAATATCAACACAGAACATGGAGACGCAAATCACGTTTAGTCCAAGAAAGTTGCTGTAATAATATCCGTCGGGAGGACGTTGAACCGGGCGTGGTGAGTATTAAAACGAATGCGGGAATTTGGAACGACGTGGTAGGGTTGAAGAAATCTTTCACACACAATGCAAATTTTCCATTTCAATGGAGAGAATAAAAGCTGCGATCAAGTTGTCATTGAGCTTAGGTGGGTTTCAAGCAAAATTGTGCACCTGCAGATTTCTCGATCGCAGTGCATAACCACCTCGATGCTACATATCCCGCGAGTGGAATGGACCCGGAAGACCTATTGCTTGCCTTATGCACTCCCTGGACTTATATTTGGATACCTTCTTCTGGAGCATCTCTAATCGCTTGTTTATAAGACGCCAATAGTCGCTGCTTCAGCTGACATCTCCAGCGCACTGGTTTTGTTTCAAAGCGTGCAACAATCCTTCCTCGGTCGATGTTGGCTCTTCTAAGTCCTACGTGGCAGCAACTTCGTACAATTCCAATGTCAATCCCTTGTCGTTGGATTTCTAGTATCGAGCTGTGATGTATTGTTCGTATTGTAAACATGCTTTGCGTCTAATAAATATATTTACTGTCATTTATTGCCCCATTTCATTTCGCTATACATCACAACCCTTCATAACTGTTTTTTTTTACGAATTACTCCCACTAAACGTGGTTTGCGACCCCATGTTCTATGGGGATTTGTTGCCCCCATGCTACCCTGAATTTCTCGATAGAATTATAGGCAACACCCTGTATACATTCCATTTCTATCAAATTCCTTTTTCTATTCGCTGTATTGAACGAAAAATCTCTTAAATAATTTTATGGCTGTGTATTCAAAATTGATTCATTTTTTAAAGGATTTCCTAAAGTGCAGGTAAAATATTCGTAAAAATATAGAGAATTTGCTAATGGTTCATTAAAATAAAACGTGACACATTGTGATAATATTTCGACACGCGATCTAAAGATTTTGTTTGAGCTATTTAACTTAAATAATTTAGTAAATAAATATTTGGCATTGAACTAAAAATTCTTCTGTAAATAGACGATTTTCTGTCACTGCTATTAAGCATTAGGTAATTAAACACAAAATAAAAAAAGGTTTTTATTAAAGATGTAGAGCAATGCTGAATACCAGATGAAGGGAAAATAGTTTTTATTGGAACTTTATCCTTACAGAGAAATTCTAAAATGTAATGCCGTGTATAATTTTTACATATTTCTATCAAATAGAAATGGATTTATAAATGAATTGATTGTTGACTTCTCTAAATACAGACATATTTGATGTATTAAAACTTCAAAGTAAACATTAACACTTATATTTATCAAATTTTAATGAAGATAAATTTGAAATAAGTTGAATAAAATATTTTAAATTACATAAGTGTAGCAATAAAGAAGATACAAATGTTTTCATTTTGTTACAAAATGGCAATTGCATAAGACAATTTGTTGCAAGCATCTCGAGTAATTACTATAACAATAATAATAAAACAGTTTGTCTTTCAAAAGTTAAAGTATGTAATACAATTTTATGTTATTACAATTTATTTCCTTTAATGAAAACATTTAGAAATACCCGTGAACCACAAAGTACCACCTGACTTACAGAAGTAAGCATGAAGCACGCATTACGAAGGAATAAAGTCATGAAAGATTTCAGCACAAACATCCATGCCTTCTAAAGGATTCGAACCCAGGCCTTATGGCACCGCAGCCAGCGTCACTAACCACTATACCGGATGGGTGGCTATTTAATATTTTGTAGTCCATTTCGAATAGACATTAGAATAAAAATGATTTAACTTTTTTCTAGAAGAAGTAGAAAGACTAATTCTGCATATCTGTAATTTAAACTGTAATTGTGTTTATCTTCATCTGCTGGAAGCGTGTTTCCAATCAATAAGCGTGGAATAAAATATTGAAAATAATATTTTAAGGATACTATATTAACACAATCAAGAATAATCAACTAGTGCAAAAATGATAATTCTGATGAAAATTACATTTTTCACTTCAAAATTTATATAGTTGAAAATTTTCTACTTTCTAAAAATGCCTTACTTTTGTTTGTACTCCAATTATTTATGAAGTTATAGCAGTCTTTACGTCAAGCGAGAGCAGCAAAAACGTAATAAGAGTTAGATATCGAAACTGGAGGTGTTTGCATTTTAATACTTTTTTGGTGTTTTATTGAATTTATTTTTTTTAAAAAAATATATTAATTTAAGTAAGGTGATGAGGGAGCATGGTACATGTTTTAAAAATAGTTTATAAGTTTTTGGTAATATTTGGCACTTAAATTCGTACATTTGCTACCATTTTTCGCTTTTTTTATGACCTTGTATCTCGATATTTTGTTTCATATTTCACTTCTTTTCTATATATATTTGATAGAAAACTGTTTTTTAAAGACAAAATATTAATTAATTATGCCTAAATCAAATTCTGGGAGGTCTAAGAAGCTCCTATTCAATGTATAAATCGCTTTATCATTGATACTAGCAGTAATGAAAATATTGACGCAGTAAACTCCAATATACTAGCTGGTGACAAAAAGTTGAAATATGTTCATAAAGGTTTCGAAATTTACTCAGGAAGCATTTTTCATTAACATTTTATGGAATATTTTACTTTAAGATACAATTATTAAACTTGAAACATTTCGCTTAGATGCATTATTCGTTTTAATTTGTGATATACTGGTTTATTATTATTAATTAAAAAGCGAACACTTCCCTTCCTAAGATCTTGTACATGGATTTGTAAAAATTGATCCGGAACGCATTTTAAATTTCTGCGAGATACCCCTTTATAATTTAGAAAATTGTCTCGGGAAAAAGAAAAACTCTGCGTAGAAAACAAAATTAATAACGATGAAAAAAAAAGGAAAAGTGTATTCATATATGGAGGTTTTAAAAGCTTTTCTTTATGTGATTTTTTATTATAATTTCTTATATAACCTTTAAGATAAGCAATTTTTTTAAATTTTCGTGAATATTTACTCTGATAAAATAACTCGCAATAATATATTTAATATTACATATTTCTTAAGCTCTAAGATACTAAGGGGAAATATTTACATGTTTCTCCATGCAAAATTTATTATTTTTTTTAATGTAATTAATTTTTCTCGTGTGTTTTTATGTGTCTCTAATTTGTATTTAACAACTATGTATTTAGACGTTGGGAAAAACTTTTTTGACTGTATAAAATTTGTAAAAAACATAAAAATAATTTGAAACAAATATATATTAACAAACATATATTTCATACTTTATATATTATACTAACAAATATATATTTCATACTTTTACCTAGTTATTATGAAATAACTAGTTAAGATAGGGAATAACTAAGGATAGAACGTTAGAGATAAAAATAAACAATTTCGAAATAATTTTATAAATTAGTTGATCATAAATAGCTAAAATCTCTTGAAAAATATTTTTATCCCTATTTCGAAAGATTAAATGATAAATAATAAGGAGAAATAGGTGTTTTTATCACTTACTATTGCTCATATTGCTAACATGAATTGAACAAAAAGGAGGAAAAAAAAGAATATAATGCAGAAATGTAATTATAATTAAATATCAAAAAATTCTATACACTATAAAGAAAAACTGTTGCTTCATAAAAACTTTTTCAAACAAAAATGTTAGAAAATATTAATTTATATTTTGTGAAATGCCTTTTTATTTTCTTTTGCATTATTTATTAAAGCAAGAATTGCTGTGAGGACACTTTCAATTGCACTGCATATTATTTTTGAAACAAACACACATTTTACTATATTTTTAACGGGATCACTTTTTAAATCCTTGTCTAATACTGCAAGTTACGGCAGTGGTTACAGATCGAAGCGTTGTATCAATATTCGGAAGTTCTTCTAAACTGAGATCTAGAGTACAATTGTTTCCTCTGTCATACTCTTGTTGAAATAACTTTCTTGTGCCATATTTTATACTTTAGCGATCGAGTAATCGTTATTCTATAGAATACCTAGTTAAATCGTGGAATTCAATAATTTCATATATTTTAACTGACTTGTATAGTTATTTCATGAAATACCTAGTTATTCTATGAAATAATAGATTTTACACTTTAGTGGGAACATATACATTCAATTCCAACACAACCATGGTTCTTTAAGTCAACTCTGCGTAAAACTCTTCATGTGCCGAATACAAGGAAACATTTGATAAGAGGCTGAGGAGGGTTGTTTATAAAAAAGGAAACGTTTCTAATGTGCAGCAAATATTTGCAAGGGAACAATAAAAAACATTATCAATAATAAATGCGTGCACGCACATCCTTCGCAGAACATATATGTATTTAATAAAAAGGTTTGGAACTTATCATCCCCTCATTTTAACTTTCTTCTCAGAAATAACTTATTTTGAATATATGCATGCTTTATATCCATTATATATATATATATATATATATATATATTCTATTTATCATTTATTTTATTTTTTCTTGTTAGATACCGTTTACAACTTATTCATTCATACTATAATTTCTTCTTATCTAATTTTTTTTACTATTTTTTGTTGACCCACTTTATATTAAATTCTGGTGAATTCCATTGACATTACCGATTTATACATTTCCCTTATTGTTCGGTTGAGCAGTGTAAGAATTATTTATTACTGCTGTTGAATAAAAATGATAAAATTTACCATATTTAACAAATTATATTTGTACTTCATGATTTTGCAACATACAAGTTTACTTAGCTCTTTCTTTAGAATAATTAAATAATATTATTTTGTTTTAGCTATCAGATTTTGTATGTAGGATTAATTCTGTTAAGAAAATATAAGTTCAATTGCAGATTTGGCTATCACGTTACCCGAAGCATTTTGGTTGTATTTTCCGGACACGCGTTGCTGATCTCGTCTATAAACGTCCTTGATGAGTGATAGTTTCACAGATCTTCCTCCCCTATACAACTTGGAATTACTAGATTTTTTCTCTTGAATGCATATGACTAATCCCCATAATGATAAAAGAGGAATAATGCGTTATTTCACTGAAATTTACCAAAATAAAAAGGTGCTGCTCACAAAGAGTTTCTTTAACGCCAAAAGACCGCTGTATTTGAGAAATAATGGTGTCAAACCTTTGGCTGGCGATAATTTTTTGAATAATGAGTTATAAATGTTTCACATCATCATATAAAATTGAAGCGAATATCAAAAATGAAAATAAATTAAAAGAAACTTCGAAATTTATTAAGGGGAAGAAAGGAATGACACGACATGGTTCGGGTGAGAAGCACGGGGTATTTTCGAAATCCATTCTTCATCTTTAAAGTTAGAGTGCCTGTGATAAACTTTCTAACTCCCCAATACAGTTTAAATAATCTTAAAAATATAATTTTAAAACATAAAAGTGAATGATCTGCATGGAACATTGATTAAACATTAAAAAGAGATCCAAAATTCTTGAAAGTTATGAGAGACTTACGTTTCGGTGGTCTGAGAAGTGGGTGAGGCAATACCTACCTTATTCAGACACAGCAAAAAGGTCAATTTGTGCAGAGCAAGAGTTTTTTAGATAAAGATTTACGAAAGAGTGGTGTTGATAGAGACTCTTATGATTGGATGAGAGAAATTGCCAATTATTTTTTTTTTGTTGGATTGAGCGAGTTTAGAAGATCGAGTAAGGGTGAACTGAATAAAAAAATAACGCATGTTTCCTAATTGGCGGAATCTGAATACCTGAGACATTTTAAACAAGTATAAAAAACAATAACATAGATGACTACTTCCATAATGGAATCTGTGACCAGCCAATTACTTTTAAACTCGCCTCATGTGAACTCATATCAAACTTTTAAATTGCCACAGTGATATAGCAACGAACTCTTAGTCTTCGGAACTAAGATTGTAGAGTTAAGGCCACATAGCAACTTTCTTCTCTATATCTCTAAACTGTATTTCTACAGTGGTGGCAAAAAGTCATGAACACGCTTATTTTTTAGCGTAATTTTTGTGTTTGACTTCATTTTTCGTTGTGAATTTATCGCACTATCTTAAATATTGTTATTGATTTTAATGTATTTTTTCATGCTGATTTCAAATCTGTTTGTAAATTTCATCTAAAGTAAATAGTTTCATTGATATGTGGAAAAAACCTTGACAAGAAAGAACAAGGTCACTGTAAGAATGAGTGAGTGTGTTTTCCACCAATGAAATACTCCGTTATTACAACCAATCAGAGAGCAGTAGCGATAAAGGGTTGAAAGAAAAAGGTGAAACGTGGTTTATTGTATTTAATACAGTTGTGTGCTTGTGGAAAATAGTGTATTGAAAGCAATTTGAAGTGTGTTTGTGGAAAATATTGGAATTAGGGCTAAATTTTCATATGTGCCTGAGAATAAAAGGTACGAAATAATATATTTGAAGGAAGAAGGTTATTCTATGCACCAAATTGCTCCTAAAGTACCATGTGGCCTTTCTACTGTTGTGAGAACTTTTAAAATATTTTCTGAAACAAATTTTATTGCGGACAGGGGGCGATCAGGACGACAAAGAAAAACATCTTTACGTGAAGACAGGTTATTGCACAGAATTTCACTTTCAAACAGAAAGCTTAATTCCTCGCAAATTTTGAAACAATGGACTTTGACATTAAATGTGAGTGTGTGGCCAAGAACTGTTATAGGAAGACTGCTGGAAATTGGATTACGAGGCTGTAAAGCGCTCCCAAAACCATTACTGACTGAATTCCAACGCAAGAGGCGATGGACGTGGGCAAGGGAACATTCATTATGGACTATTAAAGACTGGGGAAAGGTAATATTTAGTGACGAGAGTCAGTTTTGTATTTCTGGCAACCAAAGTAGTGCCTATGTAAGACGACGCACTCATGAGGAATTCAGCTCTCAGTGTCTGAAGCCCACAGTAAAGTACCCGACAAAAGTGATGGTATGGGGTTGCATGTCTTCTCATGGTGTTGGAAGACTTCACATCGTTAGCGGAACAGTGAAAGTCATGGATTACATTGAAATACTACAAAATAAATTGCTACCGACTGCGAGAGATGTTTTTGAGAATCAGTCATTTATTTTCCAGGACGATAACGGCCCTTTTTATCGTGCAAAGGTAGTCCAGAAATGGTTGAAAGACCATACTGTGAATAGAATGAACTGGCCAGGACAGTCTCTCGACCTTAATCCGATAGAGAACTTATGGTTTAAAATTGGTTAGAAATTTCAAAAAAAAACCCCTTCAAACAAACGTGAATTAATTGAAGCTTTAATATTTTCCTTCAACCATATTGTCACGAAAGATTTTCTTTTGAATTTTGTGCATTTCATGCCAAATAGATGTAGAGCCGTAATTAAAGCAAATGGCTGGCCCATAAAATATTGATTTTCTAACATGTGACAACAATGTAATTTTCAAAATGCTTATTAAATATACCGTATTTGGCAATTTTCGTGTTATTTTTCTTTGCATATTATATTATTCTATATTGTTTTATTCAGCACACATATTTCACATTATTGTGTTCAGGCAGCTTTACTACAAAAAATATTTTAGTCATTAAGAAACTAGTAGTAGATTTGAAATCAGCATAGAAAATACATTAAAATCAATAACAATATTTAAAATAGTGCGATAATTTCACAACGAAAAATGAAGTCAAACACAAAACTTATGCTAAGAAATGAGTTTGTTCAGGAATTTTTGCCACCACTGTGTATCAGTCTATAGTTATACGAATATTAGGACTGGGCACAATAAGATGTTGGAAATTATACACAGCGCACAACATAAAATAATTAATATCACAAATTATAAAAATAAATAAAAGGAATTATAATTACATAAAAGTAAAATATTTTTTTAATCTAAGAAAATTTGAGTGGTGGATTACTTTTTTTCGTTTTTACAGGAAGTATCTAGATTAAAACAGTGTTCCTGAGAATAAATTTAAATATTACGTCTGTAAAACTATTGTACATATTTATTGAAAGGAAAAAAGTCTAAGTTTTTCTTATCCCCTATTTAAGTTGTAAAATTTTTGTTTATTTTTATCTCTTGAGCTTTTAACATGTAATGTGGTATCTCGAAAAACAATCTAAAGGGAATTCCTTTTTACTCTGATGCAAGCTTATAGAAATATAATTATTCTTTTAAAGATCTTAATTGAATTTGTCTTTGAATAAACTCATATTTTCCGAGTGAAACGTTTTTTCCCCGTATGTAATATCCTTTAAGTGAAATGGTTATCATATTGTTGGTACTTTTATTTCTCATATTTCCACTACAATTATATTTTGAAGACTTTTTTAAGGCTAAAGCGTTTTTCGTTTTAGTAAGTAACTCAAAAGAACTTAAGGTATCCGACTGCCCTAATATTGTGAATATTTTCAAAAGTTGACAAATTTTTATGGTTTTATTTCGTAGGGCCATCTTATTAGCTTTATAAAAATAACAAGTGTGTTATTTTCCGTTCACTAGAATAAAAACTACAAGTGGTTTAGTAAAAGCAGATGCTATTACTTTGAGCAAGATGTCATACTTTGAAACGCATTTTACTCGATTTGTATTTTTTTGAAAATTCTCACACGGGGACAGCGATTTTCAAAAAGTTTTGAAAATAATTAACTGGATTTTTTTTGTATGCTCTGTATAATAGTAGAAGTGTTTTGAATTTCATATTTATCAATTACTTTTTTATTACAAAATTTACAGTCCCTTATGTGAATATATCACTGTTTTTTAAGCCATTTCTTATAACAGCTAAGATAAAAAGGCTCTAGTTTTTGTAAAAATTAAAATATATCTTATCCTGATGGTCATTACAAAAAGGAATAACGTAGCAACACATCATAATTGAAAAACTAAAAATTTGTTCATAAACTTTTGGTACAGTATGGGCCCCGTTTGTTATTTTTTAAAAATTTTAATAATTTTTACCGATTTTTTAATAATTTTGTTCCTGTTTTTAATTTTAGCATATTTTTTTCTTAAAATGTACTAAACAAATCTAAAAACCAGAAGAAAAAATCTCCATCTTTCTATTTTTGTAAAAATGTGTCGCAAGTAGTTGGATACTTTAACATAAATGTTTCTAGAACTATTATCAGAATTATTTCATTGTTTTAAAATAAAGAAATGTTTCAAAGCATTAAATAGTAAGTAGATTCAGCAGAAAATACTCTATTCAATTAAATATAAAAGGAATCCGATTGAAATGAAAATAAATAATAAATTTACAAATAGAAGCTTCAAATATTTTCTGATTGTTTAGTAAATATAAAAAGCAATACTACTATACTACACTGACAGAAAGTTTATCTTCCACTTGAAAGTAATTTTAAAAATTTACGTTGTTGTGTTTTAAAATACAATTGAATCGTATTTACAAGTTATTTGAGGAAATACTCTAAGCATATGTTGTAGAGATCGAATTTTTTGACCTGGTCACTTTTTAAGCGTGTTTAAATGAAGAGTAAGGTTCGGGTGATTACGCTCTTCAGTTTTCCTTGGCTTTAGTCGGAAATCCTGCTCGGATTTGCGAATCGAGCTTAGTTTTGATATAAAACATGCGTAGACGCGTTTCGGGCAGATATTTTTCCTCCGAGAAGTTTTATCTTTCTCTTTTAATATTATATTTATTTCTTTTAATATAATCATGCACTTCTTCTACTCAACTTCAGCGAGTGAGCAACAGAAGAGAAGGGCAAGGAAAAATAGTGTGAAAAAAAGTTTATTCTTATGAAGGAAATTCTGAAGAAGGATTCTGCAAACTTTTATAAGAATGTTTCAAAGTTTATTATCAGGCTACTATTCTTCTTCCTTTGAGAACCAGAGGTCTTAACATATAATCTAGCACAAGTGAGTTGGATTTTTCCGTTGAATTTTATTTATATGATCAATAATGTTTAAATTGTCACAAAAGTTAACTCGCTGACTGTTGAAGAAGAAAAGGCGAAAGAGTATATGGATAGTTTAAAATCGTTAAGCTAAAAGAAATATTTTTGAAATCCTCAGAATTTGTAAGAATAAGGAACTTGTCTTGGAATTCCCTCCTACCACAGTTTTGCAACTTAAAAAAGGAAGACGATCTGCATAGGTTACGCTTACAACAACAAACGGAATGTGTAACTTTAACGAATTGTGTTGTTAAAAGTATTTATTCATTAGACAAACTCCTTAAAGCTGTATGAATGATGGTATGTTCTATGTGTGCCAAGACGAAACGAAACATGAGATCTATTTTTTGATTAAGTAGAAAGAGCATTTAAGTTAAAAAATGTGCCAAAAAATTAAAATCTATTATTTTAATGAAGTTAATAGGCGAGAAATTTGTTAATACTGTGGCTTATATTAGTGTTGACAACTAGGAAAGAGAGAGGCAAAAAAAAAAATAACGAGAAAATAAAAGCGTTTACAGACCCTCTCCTTTTGTTTGATTAGGGAATTTTAAGTTAAGTAAACGGTTCTACGTGGAAAAGTTTCCGTAGCATTACACAGTACATGACATTACATAAGTTAATCTCAGCAGTACTAACGCAATGGTATTGCGATATCATATCAGTGGAAGCACATGGTTACCAATTCAGCGAGTACGACACATGACTTTTAAATGTGAACGTACGCTAGCATTGCACGTATAAGTACTATATATAAACACATACATTATATAAATGTAATTGATAGGTTTTAAATGTTTAGACAAAATTATCATTCAAATGTATATATTCAAAAAAGTATTATAATCATAATTTCTTGAACATTGCCCTTTACAGAAAATAGATAAAGTAAATAAATATTGCTGCGAATGGGCACGAAAATGAACTACTTAACGTCCGCATGCGAAAATGTCATAAGAGAAAGCATAGTACATCCGAAAAATTAAATACTCTTGCCCAGAATAAATTAGAAGCTTTACTTCTATCGTGTGGTCTCATAAACCATACGCACAACTCCCCCCCCCCCTTAAAATTTTAAACTTACTTATGAGAAGTATTTGTTATCTATTATTTAGATGGAAGGAAAAAGTATTTTTTTTATTTTAAGTACTGCCACAAGAGAGAGAGGGGAATAAAACTTAGGTATTGAAGCTGTGTTTTACTCTTAGAAGCCAAAGTAATTTTTTTTTAAAAAGAAAAACAAGTATTTTAGTACTTTTTAGAATTTATTGCTTTGAGAGATACCTTTTAAGTTATTACAGGGAAAAAAACAGCAGAAACATTTAACAGATTTTTTAATATTAATTTTTATAAAAGTTTAATTTCTGTAATTGTTGTGTACGATAAAGCGGAAAACGAAAAACAGTTTGGAGCAATCTGACTCGAGGGTGCTGGGAGAGAGAAAGAGACAGACCTAGAGTATATAAAAAGTTGCAATGTTCAGCTACAGGAAGGCTATTGGCGTCAGATTTCGTAATTTGTGTACTACTTTCTATTGAAAAATAATTTTATCTATAATAATCATTTTTGGCTATTTATTGTGCAGAAAAATAATCTCATTTGATACAAAAATCATCTGACCAAAATTAAGTTTTTCCATGTTTCGAAAAATTCCAGCCTTTGAGGCAGTGATTCTCAACATTGTTTTTGTTGTGGTACACTTTTAACAATTTCAAAACTTGTCGGCACACTTACAATAACATAAGTTAAAAAGAATTTTACGTATCTGTAATACACTATGTAAAATAGTTTATGGAAATAATTTCCAATGTGTTAAAAATTAATTAATTTGATTAATTATTCAATGTATTGAATATCTAATCAAAAATTAATTATAAGGATGCATTTCATACGAAATTTGAGCTTGATGATTTTTGAGAATTTTGTTTATATTTGATAATAAAAATAATGTCGCTCTCCTTTCACCATTTACATTTTTACTGCTCGATCTTTTTTTCCATTCATATATTTGTTAATGCAAAAATTAGTAACAACATTTTTAAAGCTTTTTTGGCTATCATCACCTCTAATCCCAAAGGTATTAATTGACTCTTTAAAATGATTTGAAATTAAATATCGGTTATTGCAGAGCAAAATTAATTTTTGCTATTCATTCAAAGTTAATTCATATACAGTTGTGATCACTTACCCCAACTGTATATGAATTAACTTTATATAATTAACTTTACAGAATGCTGTTCTATCTATTCAGGAAACGATAAGTTAAACATACCACTTAATTTATTTCAATAAAACTGCCGAATGGTTCGTTTTCGGATTTAATGTTTTTTAACACCTTTTTATATGCTTCACTTGTATGTAACGGAATATTTTAACTCAATTTTTACCCACTTTAAAATCTCAAATTAGTTCGAAACTTCTATCACTTGTCCAAGACCTATGACAACATAATTATTTTATAATATTTTTCCATTGTCCTGATCAGCATCATCAGGAATAACTATTTCTCACTTTCAGATCCGCATCTGGCGACTATTTTCAGATCCCATTTCTAGATTTGGCGACGAAAAGATTAAGTTACAACTAAGTTCGATTTACTATAAAAGGGTGATTTTTTTAGTTTTTATAAACTATAATTTATTCAGAGTATAATTAATAA
>BMAO01024068.1:0-19662 GCA_019973975.1 Trichonephila clavata
CTGTGCGAAGAAACGTTGTTAACCATCAAACAAGGTGAATGATGGCACAAAGACGCCAATTGGACATGTTTTCGAAAGGAAGAATCGTGTTAATGCTGGAATCCTCACGATCACAAACCGAAATGTCTCGAATTCTGAATGTGGACCAGTCTGTGATCTCAAGACTATGGCAGAGGTTTCAAAGAACGGGAGATGTTACCCGACAACCAGTATCAGTGACCAAGAGTCACAACCCCCCCCACAAGACCGATATCTGGTAATAAGTGCGCGATGTCAGAGGGGCAGTACTGCCAGAGCACTGGGTTCGGCACTCACAGTCGCACAGGAATACGAATTTCGAGACAAACTGTTTACAGGAGACTCAATCATGCTGGCCTGTATGCCAGAAGACCGGCAGTTTGCATTCCCTCACGTCTGCGCATAAACGCGCTCGTTTGAACTGGAGTTTGAAATATCAACATTCGAGTGTGGGAGAGTGGGCCAATGTGATGTTCAGAGACGAGTCCCGGTTTAGTCTGAGTAGTGATTCTCGGCGGGTAACGATATGGAGAGAACGTGGAACACGTTTTGAACCAAGAAACATAATGGAAAGACATAATTTTCCATCAAGGGGAGTAATGGTATGGGAGGCATAATGCTGGACGGCCACAGAGACCTCCATTTCTTTGACACGGGGTCTGTGATGCTCAAAGATACAGAGACAAAGTTCTTGAGCCTTATGTTCGCTTGTTTCGAGGTGCTGTCGGTCCTGACTTCATATTCATGGATGATAATGCGCCATGTCACCGAGCGATGCTGATTGATGACTTCCTTGAAACGGAAAACATCCAGCGCATGTCGTGGTCTGCGAACTCCCCCGATTTAAATCCTATGAGCATGTATGGGATATGCTCGGGAGACAAATTGCAGCCCTTTCGCACCCACCAAGCTCCGTTACAGAACTGAAGAGAGCTTGGAACCGTTTGAGGCCACAACTCATTCATCATCTCATAGCAAGTATGGTAAATCGCTGTTCAGCGTGCCTGGCTGTCAGAGTTGACCACACGCCTTATTAAACCGCAGCATCAGTATTTTATTTAATGTTTTCTTTCATTTTTTTCTTTAAAGTGTGAATCCTTGCTATGCTCCGTTTTCTTTCAAACTGCTACTTTGGATAATAAAATTAATTATTAACATTCTTTTGATTTGCTTCCTTATTTTTTAACCATTTTACACTCGCATATCACGTTTTCCGCCATTCTGATTTACAGTTCCTTCCTTATTCACATAATTATCAATTATACTTAGCTTTTGGACACCAGTGTATGTGTGTGTGTATGTGTCACAAACTTATTTGAAGTTTAAGACAATTTCTTTGCCTTAAAAGATGTTCCCTATTTGTATCGGGCCTGCGGCAATAAACTGAAATAGACGATTACGATCTTCGGTGAAAAAAATATATCCCTTAACGCGAGTATACTTTTCTTTTTATTGTTTTTTAAAATTAATTATTAGTAGCGTGGAAGCCGTAGTTGGATGATATATATCTCATTAGCGTATTTGACTGCATTGATAGTTCTCAAACTGAATATTCTCTGTACCATTTTACAAAAACATGACTTGATTTTATGACACAATATAAGACGATTTAGTATCTGATACTAATTCCTACAAATTTCATAGTTATATTCGTCAGTATTTAAGTGATTAAAATATAATGAAAAAGAATATTACAATTTTTTCTACTATACATCTTATTTCTTTGGTGGTTTGATGTGTTATATAACTTAGAAACAGGGTAATCAACTCAATATCATTCTCGTCATATATGGCAGAAACTCGTATACTTACAATAATTATCACCAATATCGCACTTAGAAGTAAGAGTTATACCCTGATATAACTTAAGGTAATCTTTGCTAGTTCGAAATTATTTATCTGAATATCATTATAGAAAAGTGTGCACAAAATAATCATTAAGCATTATAGGGTGGATCGATTTTTTCCCCCAGAATTTTAGAACCCATTAATGCCAAAAAGGTGTTCTATTGTATGAAGTGAAGGAACAAACAAAATAAAAATAATTTTATGTTAAGTATTGACACAAAATGAATGAAATTTAGGTGTTTAAAAAGTTTTTTTATAGTAAAAAGTCAAAGTAGTTTTTGTTAAAACGAAACCGGCATTTTAATGCTTCTTAATATTTATTGCGCCAAGAGCCAAGTCGCAAAAAAAATCAGGAACATTAGCAACCTTATTAGTATTAAATTTAAAAAAAAAAATGACTGTAGAAATTGCGGGACATGAAAAAGTGGAAGAAGAATAAAAGCTTGGATTAGACTGATTTGGTGCTGCTGGGTGAGATAACTTTGTGACGGATCTATACGCTTCTTTGACTAACCTTCTTTGACTAACCCCTTGGGGACTTTTCTGGGGGAAAATTTTTACCAACTAACTTTCACCGAAGGAAGAAAGCGTGATTATGCAAATTAAGTATATTATATAAATTCTGTATTCGCGAGTTTTGAGAGTTAGTTAGTGATTATAGGACCGTGAACTTATTAAGTGCAAATCTAAGTTTATCAGTTGAAGAATTCCAAGAGAGGATCACTCGGAGGTTATCGAATCCAGTTAAAGATTACTGCTCAAGGCCTCATCAGTAGAACTTCACAAGAGTACAGGTATCGTGATCCTTATTTAAATATAAGTTTAGCTTATTTGTGTGCGCAGCGTAGTTGAAATTGAGCTTGTATAAGTTATCGTGGAATCAGTTGAGGATCCGTAATATTATCCCCAGGCTAACGAGTCTCACCTTCACGCTCTGCATACTGATCAAATTTCTTAGTTGGATTATTATTGTGCTTGCTTGATATTTTGTGTCAATAAAATAATTCGAGTTAACTTATGTCGGCTGATTATTCAGTTCTTCCCACACATTTAGCCGGGTTCGAGGGTAGACAAGGGGGATCAGAGGGAAGCAGGAACCGACAAGCATTACAACTTTGCAAAATATTGCAAAGTACATTATACTACCTACTATTCTGCACTCGTTTATCATTAATCATGACTTTTGGTTATTTAAATAATAGAAAAATAATTATTTAAAGTCTTACAAAATTAATAATCAAAATCAAGTCTCTTTCCATTTTTTTCTTCAAAAATTCAGCCATTTTATGGCAATATTAAATTTTAAATTATTTTTCTGAAAATCATATTTTTTCTCATTTTTCTTTCACGGAGCATTTTTTCCCACTTAGGTAGAGTTCCGGTAAAAATCTCCGAATAACCACGATCTACCCTACTAAGCATGTCGAACTCAACAACCGTATGTGACCAATAATCAGTGTCGTAACGTACACCCCGCAACTCCCACATCGCGAGGGTAGGGGAAGGATTATAAGAGGTCTAAAGCCTGACTGACGCCAAGTACGTAACCCTTTGTAAGATTTGGCTTGGAGCCCAAAATCTGACTTTGCAGAGGGGCCCTAATATTCTCCGTTATGCCACTGACAATAATAAATATAGTTGTGACCCAAGTAATACAAAAAGTACGCAAAAAAGCTTTATTTTATTAAAATTTTACTTAATTTTATTAAAATTACCTTAGCTGTGAAGTGTTTTAGGTTTTTAGTCATGCATAATTAGTGACAGTGAGCCACAGTATTTGTAGCAAGTTCTCAAGCGAATTTTCACTGTAACATTGAAAAGCTAAATAATTTTGGACAAAAAAACCACATTAAAAATATCATTACTGTTTTTAAAAGGAATAAAAACAATAACTTTAAAAACGTCTTTGCATACCCAAGCAATTGTCTAAAAATGATTTTTAGGCATGTTGTACCGTGCAAAGCAATATTAAGCTTTCTTAAAATTGACGAGCCCGAGTAAACTACAAGTAAATCATAAGACATCAGATTCAGGGAAAGCCAAAGCATGCCACCCTGCGTGTTAACTATTTACTCTTTCTTCCTTGTAGACTAAGTACGACGGTAGCAGTGAAACAACTCTGTCGTGCTGAAAAGCCTCTGCCCAGAATTAAGGCAGAAGGTCACGTACAAGCCATTACTGATTGCATCTAATTTCAGTGTTGGAGTGTTTGCACAAAAGGGTGTCATTTAGAGGCTATAATTGTCATGTACCACTTCTGGTTGACAACAATTTGCAGTTCGTGACAAGGCTTGAAGGCGGTTTTGGATTAGTGGTTCGGACCAACCCACTTGCATTTCATCACCTGTCGGTCATTTAGAGTGGATACTATGTAGCGGAAAGAACATAAACAATTCATGGGAAATTAGGTAAAACTAATGTTAAGACCAAACCCAACTTGACAGATCTGAACGTACAAAAATAATCTTTAGTAGAATTGTACAATAGTCAATAAATCATTCATGTGTTCTAAATAAGTTGAGATATAATGGTTCGCAAACTTATTACCTCAAACTACTGCTTGATTATGGTGCAACACTAAAATACCTATAAAGTATTGCATTTATAAAAGTAGTTTATGGATAAATAGGCGTAATTGAGTTCGTATGTGTGATAATTCAGAATCTTACGCATAAGCAATTCAAAAAATTCCAATACGATAAAATTATGAATTGGTATGGATTAGTTATTCTTTCGGCCAGTTTTATTTGAGGTGATCAAATCTAATTACGAACTGAGTCCTTTAAATTTAAAACTTACAGTCATTTTTTGTATGACAGATCATGCTAAAAATTATTTATTTGTTTCGATGAAAGTAAATAATTGAGATTTCATATGTTATTATGAGAAATAATATCACTATAAAAAGCCAATAATTTATATTTTTTATTATAATACTAGATTTTTTTTTCTTTGCACGTTATAATCTAGACACTAAAAAAAAATCAAATGAAGCTTTTAAATTTTAGCTAAGTCAATTACAGCATTTACAGTGGACCACAAAAGTGTTTGTATACTTGCAATTTCCCATAAAATTTAATGTTTTCGACTAATAAAAATTAATATATTGGAATTGGAATTTTTTTATGTATGCTACTTGTTTCTAATGGAATGACATAATTAATTTTTTAAAAATAGTCTAACCCTTATTTTTAAAAATTAATAATCAAAAAGCTACTGAAAAATTACGCCACAAAAAAGTCTTCGTATTTTTAACAAAAATCTCAACATAGCCTTAAATACTGTATTTCTTTCTTAATTTATACTTAGTAGGATATCTTTTAGTGTCTACAACAAATATCAAACGTTTTGGTATAGATTTAATCATTTTTTTTTTTGTAATTTCTGCATTGATTTTCCTCCATGCTTCTGTAATTATTGTTTTTACTTCATTTATGTGTTTATATATGTCATATTTCCTTATTTTTTAAATCAAATTCTCAACAAATATGTCCTACTGGGTTAAATAAACTAATTGAGGAGGTGTTTTCAGAATTTTGGGACAGTTATAGAGACACTAGGCGTACATTGAGAGCATTCCGCTTGGCGTCATTATCCTGTCAAAAAAGGAAGTCGCCTCCAATATCCAAATTTTGGGGGGATAATTTAAAATTTATCCTTAAAATATTTAAAAAGAGCGCATGATTCTCAATACCATTAAAAAATACCAAATTACCTAATTTTGAGGCCAATTTACCCCCACCACCACCACACACACACGCAAAAACATCTCCACCTCCATGCTGAAGCATGGAGGTGGAGGCGTTCTTGCCTGGGGTTATTATTCAATTAGGAACAAGTTGCAGACATCATAAAAATTACAACTCCAATATATTAATTTTTATTAGTTGAAAACATTAAATTTTATCGTAAATTGCAAGTGTACGAACACTTTGGCTGTCAAGTTTCAGATGTATACAAGTTTCATTTTTGAGAAAATCTCTAAAATTTTATAGCGGAGCATTTTTTTGCTGTTTAATTTTCAGTGTTGTGTTTTCCTTTCCTACAATTTCTGTATTGTAAGTAGTACATGTATAATTTGAGAAACCCTATAAGTTGAGATATTTTTTAGTTCAAAAAACCACCCTTCAAAAGTTAAATTTTTTTTGTCTCATTCTCCATTTTGATTTTACTAAGAATTACCTTAGATACACGCAGTCAACATATAGGCGAATAATTCTTATATTTATTTATTATTTTTTGAAATACTTCTTTTTTAAATTTTGATTTTAAACTTTTTTATTGAACAAAATTGAAACAAAACTATAAAAAAAAAAGAAACAAAATGCTAAGAATGATGGACGTTATATAAAATAGCAGAGGGTGGCTCATGTGCTGCTCCCTCACCAACCTACATAAAAGATCTTTGAAATCTATTCTTAAGATAAATTTACAAAATCCATTCGACTTTGGTCATTTTCATCTAACTCTTTTTTTACACGATAGATACATTCCTGAAAAGAAAAAGCAAAAAAATAATAAATAAAAAAAAGATATATTTTGTGTAGAAATAAAAGATATATTTTGTGTGTTTTGTGTATTCCCCCTTATCTCCAAATCGTGCAAAATGAAATAGAGAATTTAATTTAATTTGAAAAACAATACAAAAAAAGTTAAAAAATCCCTCATTCACTGAAAAAAACACCGCTTTCTCCAATATACACTTTTTACAAAAAGCTATCCTTGGAGGACGCGAAATAAACTTAACGCTGAGGAAAGATCCAAACGACATAAACTCAACAACGGCGTAAGGGATGATTCGTCAAATTAATTATAAAAGTGGAACAATTAAGGGGAAAGGAACCCAAAATTTATCATTATGTAAGAAAATTCTATGCATCAATAGAGCCTAAACCGTTTCAACAGTCTTAGCATTTGTTTAAAGCTGTGATTCCCAAAGTGGTCTATATGGACCCCTAGGGGTCTATGAAGACCTGCAAGGGGTCCACGTCAGCGAAAAAATAATTTGGAGGTTCATGAAATGCAAATGGGGTCTACGATAACCTAAATCAGATTATGACTTTAATTTTTTAAGAAAGTTTTATGAAATGTAAATCAGATTTACCTATTTAACAGCTTTATTTACTAAATTTACTG
This sequence comes from Trichonephila clavata, assembly GCA_019973975.1. Taxonomy (NCBI): domain Eukaryota; kingdom Metazoa; phylum Arthropoda; class Arachnida; order Araneae; family Nephilidae; genus Trichonephila; species Trichonephila clavata. The sequence goes on from BMAO01024068.1 coordinate 7,003, forward strand.
GGGTTATATATATAATTTGCAGTTACAAGGCAACAGCATAAATTTTATTAAAAAAGGACCATCACATTTCAATGTTTCTTGCCAGAATCAAGCTAAAGAAATATAAAACTAGACTTCGCGAATTTTAACAGTTTCTCAATTTTCACACACAATCTGCCAGAAAAATGATTTATTAATCTATGTTCAACATTTAAATGTCCTTTATTTAGGTTTTGAAGCTAGATTTGAGAATGCTAATGAATTCATGCTGTAACATTGAAAAAATGTCTAATTACAAAAGGAAAGGATTTTAATAGTCCTAAGGATGATCTTAAAGTAAAGCTTAGAAACGAATGTCAGCAATTTTGGCTTTAAAAAGATATACCTGTTAGTTATCACGAATTATGGAACACCGACGAAAGATTTTAATTGCGTTTCCCTAAAAGGAGGAATTTCAGAGCGCGTGTTTGCCATCTCCAAAATAAAAACAGAAAGAAAAAAAAAGAAATATTGGATAATACTAATATTTAGGGTAAAACCCTGAAAAGATTAAAGCAAAATGTTGAAAATGTATTATTAAAGCAACAAATTCATCCAATCCTTTAAAAACATTTGTCTGTTGCTCATATATTTTATATAACAATTATTTCATTAGTTATTAAATTTTAATTTAATTAATTCGCATGTGTTTCTTAAGTTTTAAACACTCTACTTAACTACAGTTAGAAACATAAAACTTTTAAAGTAAGTAATGCTATACCACCTGCAAAAGACAATGTAAGTTGATAAATTTGCAAAAACTTAATATTAGGTAAGTAGGGGTCTACACAAAACCGAAAAAACATGGCAAGGGGTCTACACAAACCGAAAAACATGGCAAGGGGTCTACGAGACAAAAAAAGTTCGGGAACCTCTGATTTAAAGTGTCTTTTATTTATTTTTCAAATCTTCATATGAATTTTACTATATTTAATATAATCATTACATGTTATTTTTTAAATAGCATACGATGTTTCAAAAACTGTTCCATGATTTAACCAGGCACATTAAATAATCTATCAATCAATAAACCCCTGAGTAATGAAATCGTTCATCAATGATCAGATACAAACCTCTCTGAACGAATCGATTTACCAACTGGGGGGAAAAAACATAACTGGAGGAACGCACTCTTCAAACTAGTGATTGGGATATAAATAAAATAAAAAGTCCGCTCACGGTAAGTCAATAATTGATCGAGAATCATTCGCTAGGTAGGGTACTTACCAATGCGGTGTAGAACGAATTGGAGGCGGCGTACGATGCGCCGTAGAGCCCGAAGCTCGATAACCGGGCCGTCGGGAAGGAGAGCAGGCGGGAATCGTACGTCGCTTCCCCGCCTGCGGGAGGACAGCAGTCGCTGCCCACCAGGATCTAAAAATAAAAAGAAACAAGATTAATTGCGTCTTTTCTTTGAACATGTTTCCTTCTGAATGAATCTAATCTTTTTTTTTTATGTGGAAGTTTATTTCTCTCTTAAAATTCGATGTATACAGTAGTTTTAAAACCGAGTTTTCCCGAACAAAAAGGGTAACAAAATTTGTTCAAAATAACAGCAAGATTTTTGACAGCAAAATTTACTTATATTATTAAGGTATCCGACTACATGCGACAACTTTTTTTTAAAAAGAAAAATGGAGACATAGGGATTTTTTGCGGTTTCTAGATTTGTTTAGTAACTTTAAGGGGAAAAAATGCTAAAATTAAGAAGATAAAAAGAAATTATTAATACTAAAACGGAAAAAATTGGTGAAAATTTAGAAGCAAAATAACATAAATATAGCCCATTCTGTACCAAAAGTTTATGAACAAATTTTCAGTTTTTCAATTCTGATGTGTTGCTATATATGTAATTCATTTTTGAAATGACCTTCAGGATAAGAGATATTTTAATTTTTACAAAAACTAGAGCACTTTATCTTAATTATTATATGAAATTGCTTTAAAAGAAAGTGATTATATTAACATAAGGGACTGTAAATTTTGCACTAAAACAGGGATTGATATATTTGAAAGTTAAAACACTTTTGCACAGAACGTACACAAAAAATTTCAGTTATTTATTTTCAAAACCTTTTGAGCAATCGCTGTCCCCATTTGAGAATTTTCAAAAAAGCACATTTCAAGTAAAACACGTTTTAAAAAGTTTGATATATATATATATATATATATATCTTGCTTAAAGTAATGACATCTGCTTTTGAATGCAAACACTTGTAGTGTTTGTTCTATTGAAAGGAAAATAATAAATTTGGTAATTTTATGAAGCTAATAAGATGGCCTATAAAATAAAATCAAAACTTTTTTTTCAATTTTTGGCAAAATTTACAATTTTAGGGTAGTTGGATACCTTAATTTGTTTGCTTTTTATCATCGGCAGAGAGAGATTCGGTTTAATTATAAAATTCATAAGTTTTTCTTGCTGTTAGAACAAAAAAATTGGGTGAGAATAAAATAAAAAGTATCTGATAAATGTTAATGAAACACACATTCAGACATTAAATTACAAATAAATGAAGCCATCATAATTTATTTTAAAAAATTTGTTCAGTTTTCAGTTTTTATTCAGTTCTTACTATTATAGTTCACAATATATATATATCTTGTTCAAACTTTCAATCGTTAATAAAATACTTTCTATTCATCCATTTAAGTTCAAATACATTTTTTCTACTTGCAGTGGACACTTGATGTTAATACAGTTTTTTAAGTATTACTTCATTAGTTAAACTTAATTAATGAATATAAATAGTAATAACCAAAAATAATAGTCCAACACCAGGTAGAAAAATTGCTCGTTGTGTCCCTGCAGCGCAATAGACTTCTAATCCAAAGGTCGTGGGTTCGAATCCTACCTGAGATGGCCTAATTTCTGAGAATGGGATTTACGAATGAATAAATAGCAACAAACAAAAAATAATAGCTCGAAACTATTCATAAAATGGAAAATCGCTTTCTATTTTGCCACTTAATATTGTGGTTCTGTATATGTATATACATATTTGTATTAATTGTAATTATTTAATAAAAATAATTCAAATAAAAATTTTCTTTGTTGACATAAGTAGGAATTGACTTTAAAAAAATTGTATTACTTGTTTTAGGATAACATTTTAAATCAATATATTAATTATACAAGTCGAGCAAATTAAGGTGAAAAAATTCTAATTTTATCACAATGTAAGAAAATTAGATATACCATATTTATTCTAATCTTAGCCACCGTCAGTTCTAAGTTGCATCCCAAATTCACAATACATTTTTAGATACATTTTTCGATATTTACAAAATTTAAAGAATTTCAATGAGATTTAATAAGAAGTGATTATAGTTAATTTATATTATTTTACGAGTTTTCAAAACTTTTAAACATCTACATGAACCTGGAAAATTTTCAATTTCACTCATCTAACGTTAAATCTGTCGAAGATCAAAACGTCCTCCTGTTGGTGTGGTGTGGAAGTTAGGAGAAGCCCAGGTGTCGTCGTCGTCGACACTTGATTTTTTTTAATAATTCAGATATTATCCGTCTAGAAAATATTCCTTCTTTGAAATTAAATTTACTAGTCTAGAATTTTAAAAAAAAAATGGTTATTTTTCACGAAGAACCAAAATTGTAGCATTTTAAAAAGGAAATTTTGAAAAATTTATCATAAGCAAAAAACGCGACTGAAATCAGAGAGATTTAAATGTATTATTTTAAACATTTATCTATGATTTCATTTTTTATTTAAAAAAAAATTATGTACAAAGTCATAAAATACAAAGATTTATGTTTCAAAAAGTCAGTCAAGTAATAGGTAAAACATTCAAAAACTACTTTAAATAGTTCCACAGTTCCAAATGAACCAGATAATCATTCGAAACAGATTAAGAGCGAAGTAATTATTTCTTAATTAATTTAGAAAAAAAAAACACAACTCGATAGTAACAAAAATGAGCATCGATTTAAAGTAACAGAATGAAAATGTCATTACAGAAGTGGAAGTGCAAACTGAAAATCAAACGAAAAATGTCAAAAATTAATCCTAAATTTATATTTAGCGTATTTTGTGAATTAGATCTACGTTTTCTTATATTATTTTCGAAAAATCAAACTTTTCTCTAATGCTCTTAATTTATATATAAATCACTCCTGATCTCCTTAACATCAATGTCTGTAATCGGAATAATTTATGAGCACTGTCCGAGATAGAACCCGCGATCTATGGATCAGAAGCCAAGCAACATGACCACTAGACAAAAGTGATCACCGCTGTCCAGAGGCTGTTATCTATATATATAAAGGAGAAAAGCGACTCACTCACTGACTGACTGACTGACTGACTGACTGACTGATACTGACTGACTGACTAATCACGAAATCTCTGGAACTATTCAACCTACAGACTTGAAATTTGGTAGACATATTCCTTTGATAGAGTAGACATCAGCTAAGAAAGGATTTTCCGAAATTCGAAACGCAAGGGGGGTTACGGGGGGTTAAGGGCTTTAATAATAATTGTTTCCATGTTTAAACTACTTGATGTACAATCTTGAAATTGAGTAAGCGGATTCCTTTCAGAGAGTAGAGATCCGCTACAAAATGAGTTTGCTGAAAATCGACCCCCAAGTGGCGTTGCAGGGGCTTAGGGGGCATTATAGATAATTATTTCCAATTTTAAACTATTTGACGCACTGTCTTTAAATTTGATACATAGATTCCTTTCGTAGAATATTGATCAGTTACAAAACGGGTTTTCTGAAAACAGACTTCTAAGTGGCGTTGCGGGGGATTAAGGGGCGTAATAGATAAATATATCCCTTTTTAAACTACTTCACCTACCTGCTTGAAAATTGGTAGGTAAGTTTCTTTCCTGGAGTAAATATCCGCTACAAAATGAGTTTTGGGAAAATTGACCCCCAAGGGGTGTTGCGGGTGCGGGGAGTTTAAGGGGCGTTATAAATTCCTATTTTTAAGTTATTAGACGTACAGTCTTGAAATTTAGTAAGCAGATTCCTCTCATAGGGTAGAGATACGCTAAAAATGGGTTTCGTGAAAATTGCTCCCAAGTGGCGTTGAGGGGACTTAAGGGTCGTTATAGATAATTATTTCCATTTTTAAACTATTAGACGCACAGTCTTTATATTTGATAAAGAGATTTCTTTCATAGAGTAGATATCAACTATAAGAAGGTTTTGTGAAAACAGACCTCTAAGTGGCGTTGCAGGGGAATAAGTGGCGTAAGAGATAAATATTTTCGTTTTTAAACTATTTGACCTACCTGCTTGAAAATTGGTAGGAATGTTTCTCTCATGGAGTAAATATCCGCTACAAAACGGGTTTGGAGAAAATTGACCCCCAAGGGGTGTTGCAGGGGTTAAGGGCAGATATAAATAATTATTTCTTTTTTTTTAAACTATTAGACTCATAGTCTTGAAATTTGGTTAGCAGATTCCTCTCATAGGATAGAAATACACTGCAAAATGTGTTTTGTGAAAATCGACCCCTAAGTGGTGTTGCGGGGGTTCAAGAGACGTTATTGATAATTTTTTTGCATTTTTAATTAATTGGACGCACAGTCTTCAAATTTTGCTAAGCAGATTCCTTTCATAGAGTGCAATTCCCCTACAAAATGGGTTTTTGTGAAAACAGACCCAGAAGTGGCGTTGCGGGGGCACAAGTGGCGTTATAGACAATTATCCCCCATTTTTAAACTGTTCGACGTACAGTCTTGAAATTTATTAAGCAGATTCCTTTCGTAAAGTAGAGAAACCGCTACAAAATGGGTTTCGCGAATATCAACTACCAAGTTTAATTTCGGGAGATTAAGAGGCGTAATCGATAAATATTTCCATTTTTAAAACTACTTGATCATCCTGCTTGAAAATTGGTAGGCATGTTCCTTTCATGAAATAGAGTTCCTCTAACAAAGAGTAAAATGAAAATTGACCCTAAAGATGTTTGCGAGGGGTCAAGAGGAGTTACAGAAAAAAATTCCTGTTTTTAATTGTTAGACCCATATACTTGAAATTTGTTAAGCATGTTTCTTTTGTTGAATAGGGATCCACTAAGAATAAATTTTAAGCAAATCAAGAGTTCTGGGGGGTTGCTGGGGGTTACTGGTACGTATTGACAAAAAAAATTACTTTTTTCGAGCTACAAGGACTATAATAATGAAATTTAGTTTGCATTTTTCTTTTGTTGAATTGAAATCCGCTAAGAGCGGTAATTTTGGAAAACGGCTCTCAACGGGATTACGGGGATATTTATAGTAAAACTTTTGCTTTTTTCTGTTAGATTTAGACTTGAAATTTGGCATGCATGTTCAATTTACGGAGTAGAGATCCACCGAAAATTGGTTTTGCGGGAATCCACTTGGTTTTTGAGTTACGAAAGAGCAAACATCATTCTATGCTTCAATTTTAGACATTTTTAGAAAATACAAATTAGATGAGTTATGCCCTTTTTTTTTATCAACAGGTGACAGTTACAGGTATAAGTATATTTTTCAATTCAATCGAATTCTTAATGCTAGGACTTAGATATCAATAATTTATATATATATATATATAAGCAGTAAAAATTTATAAAGCATCATGAAATACCCAGCGAAGCGGGCGGGTAACAGCTAGTTGGCTTATATAGGAGCCTCTACACTACTCCCACACTACTAAGTTTAGTGGATAGGCTAACGAACGAGATATTTGTTATGGCAAGCGTGTGAGTTGTTGCTGTTGCGTCAAGTAGGTCTGACGAATTTTGGTTGATTTGTCAAGTGGGTCTGATGACTTTGGTTGATGTGTCAAGTGGGTCTGACGACTTTTGATTACTCTTGTTGCGGGTAGAGGGTGCCACGACAGATCAGAAGGTGTTTTGTTTCCTTTTTTTTGTTTCAACCAAGGTCATCAATATCGGAGATTAGTACCCGCGATCTATGGATCCGAAACCAAGTAATATGACCACTAAACAAAAAGATCACCACTGTCCGGAGGCTGTTACTGTCTTATATGGAACCGCTACAAGAAATGCCGGTTTATCCACTGGGCGCTTGGGGCGGGGCACCCAGGGGCCTGGATAAACCGGACTTAATCAGGTTTTCTGGAAAAAATTACCATCCACCAGGGGGCCTGTTGATAATTTGAGCCAAAGTGTCCGAAATTGGCTTAAAATCAACTCTGGCTACAATCACTATAGTTAAAACTAAATAATGCATTTTGTTTCAGATATAGATATTTTAAAGATATTTTTGCAAAAAGAACTTTTAGAAATGAACATAGGTATGTTCAAAAAAGTAAAATTAATCGGACTAACCAAAACCATACAGTAAATGAAATGACAAAAAATAAGAGCGAATCTCACGATGCAAATCCATTAACATTAAGATGACCGTAGTAAAACAATGGTCATGGTCAAGAACTCGTAGCGGGCTTTGTCGAGTCATGAGTTCAAACCTAATGCCACTAAAGGTCTGTCGTGTAGAGGGGCTAAGGCACATAAAATCTGTTGTTACTCAAAGTCCTCACTTAGCGGGGAGTGAAAGCTTGGAGATTTGGAGGCCGCTTCAGATATTATCCTCGTCATTTGACCGCGGCTCATAATCACGGGGAATGTCGCCAGTAGGGCACGCATTGCTTTAATCCAGTGGTCTTCACTGTTCTACGGAACCCCAGAACACAAAGGAAACTCAGGGGTTCCACGAACCAAAAGAAAAATTTAAAAAGAAAACTATAAACATGCATGCAAAACAGATCATCTCCTCAAAGGAATTTGTATGGTCACAAGTATTTAAAGTATCCGACTACTTGCGACACCTTTTTTTTTTTTTTAAATTGAGATAAGGAGATTTTTTGTTGTTTTTAGATGTATTTAGACATTTTAAGAAAAATATGCTAAAATTAAGAAGAGGAAAAGAAATTATTAATACTAAAATGGGAAAAAATGGGTAAAAATTGTGACAAAAAATAACATAAACGCGACCCATTCTGTACTAAAAGTTTATAAATAAATTTTCAATTTTTCAATTCTGATGTGTTGCTATGTTATTCATTTTTGAAATGACCTTCAGGATGAGAGATATTTTAAACTTTACAAAAACTAGAGCACTTTTTTTATTTTAGTTACTATATGAGATTGCTAAAAAACAGTCATTATATTCACATAAGGGACTGTAAATTTTGGAATAAAACGGTGATTAATAAATCTGAAGGTTAAAACACTTCTACTAGTTTACAGAATATACACAAAAAATTCCAGTTAATTACTTTCAAAACTTTTTGAGTAATCGCTGTCCCCGATTGAGTTTTTTTTAAAAAAAATACACATTTCGAGTAAAATGCGTTTTAAAGTATGACATCTTGCTTAAAGTAATAGCATCTGCTCTTACTAAAACACTCGTAGTGTTTGCTCTAGTGAACAGAAAATAATAAAATTAGTTTTTTTTAAAGCTAACAAGATGGCATAAAAAAGAAAATCATTAAAAAAAAATTTCTCTTTTTGGAAAAATTCATAATTTTAGAGTAGGCTGATACCTTAAAGCTGTGTTTCCCAGTGAGTGAGTGAGTGAATATTAACGTCGCACTGTCTTAGCAACACGAGGGCTTTTGGGGTACGGTCCGCGTAATTTTGAACCATGGTCAAGTGACGCGGACGACCCCTGAGCTGCACCCCCTCTCCTAACTACCACACCAACGGGAGGACGTTTGAGCTCTCGACAGATTTAACGTGCATCGCTTCCCCTACACGGTGGGTCTTTAGTGGCACTGGGATCGAACTCATGACACGCTAGCCATGATCCGATGCCTAGACCATTTGGCTACCGCGGCCACCCGTGTTTCCCAACGCGGGTCGCATGTCCTACGAAAGGAAACTTAAATAAATGTGCCTTTCTTTTTTGTAATTTTCTGCAACTTTTATTACAATATAATAAAAGAATATTTTAATGTGTTTGTTCGTTATATGTTCTACCTATATAGTGAATATTCCGTTGTTTAGTACCCAGTGTTCCGCAAAATAATTTTATACTCCTTAGTGCAATGTTTCGTAAAATAAAATGGAAAGAAATGAAAGGGGTTCAGACAACATTGTTAAAAATCACACAATCAAGCCCCTTTTTCCATTTGTAAAAAATTTAATATAAGAGAATATTTTCGAAAAACATCTAACACCTGTAAAATAATATTTTCCTGAGAAGAAAAACTACAAATGAATTGATAAACCAGAAGGCTTGCCAATGGAGGAAAAGGAACAACCTATTTACATATCAACAGATTTAACATTAAAATCTAAAATTTAAACAGGAACAGCTCCTAAATTTTAGGTTGAAATTTGCTGAATGTGCGTAAGTTTCTTTCACAGTTATGAATGTTTTAAAGCCATTCTGCACGGCGTGTTTAAGGTAAAAATATTTCTCAATGTATATGGCAACAAAAAGAGAAACGCAAAATAAAAAATGCGACTATAGATAGCTTCATTGATTTAGACTTCTACAGTTTGTGTAAGAAATTCAAACACATATCCTAGTTATTAAATATAACGCGCGAATTAATGATGCAATGAGTAAATTACATTAATGTTATATTAAAAAGTTTTAATAAATGTTACTTGTATTTTTTTTATATTGTTATTTTCTTAAGGTATCCGACTACCCTAAAATTGTGAATTTTGCCAAAAATTAAAAAATTTTGTGATTTTATTTTATAGGTCATCTTATTAGCTTCATAAAAATACCGTGTATTATTTTACGTTCCCTAGAACAAAAAAAAACAATTGTTTTAGTAAAAGCAGGTCCCATGACTTTTAAAGCAAGATATATGTCATACTTTCAAACTTGTTTTACTCGAAATATGTGTCTTTTTTAAAATGCTCAGAGTTTTGAAAATAATGAACTAAAACTTTTTGTATATGTTCTATATAATAGTAGAAGTGTTTTAACCTTCGAATTTATCAATCACTATTTTATTACAAAACTTGCAGCCCCTTATGTGAATATAATCACTGTTTTTTTTAAGAAACTTCATATAAGAACTAAGGTAAAGAGTGCTCTAGTTTTAGTAAAAATTAAAATATCTCTTTTCCTGAAGGTCATTTCAAAAACGAATAACATAACAACACATCAGAATTGAAAATTTGGTCATAAACTTTTGGTACAGCATGGACCGCGTTTATGTTATTTTTTATGAATTTTTCCCCATTTTAGTAATAATAATTTCTTTTCTAATCTTAATTTTGGCATATTTTTCTTAAAATGCACTAAACAAATCTAAAAACAACAACAAAAAATCTCCTTATTTCCATTTTTTTTAAAAAGTTGTCGCGAGTAGTCAGATACCTTAAAATAGATATAACATGGTGATCTACTTTAAACATTATTTTGAGATTTTTTTCTAGGGTTTTTTTTATAGGGTTTCCCCGAAACCTTATAGTCTTAAGGGTTCCGTGAGTGATCAAAGTTTGAAGACTAGTGCTTTAACCTTTCGCGACGGGTGTATCATATATGCACCAGTCTTAAACCCTCTTATCGTACGGCTGGCCGTTTAATACACTTTTCCGTGGAGACAGCAAATCCTGTAAAATCAGTACGAAACGTGATTCATCAGTGCATCGTCTGGCTGCCGGTGACATTACGGGCGAATTGTGAATGTAACACACACGTCTCTACAATTTTTTTCGTTAGTCAGTACGTCGTAGCGAAAAGGTTAAAGGGCAATCTTAATAAAAACTCACTCACTCACCCAATAACATTCAGAACGACTGCAATACATTTCAAAAATTTAAATTAAAGGAATTATTATTTCTTTATATTTAAAAAAAATTTTCGTGATCATGTAATAAATTTATTTATTCGTAAAGTATATTTAGTATAAAAATGGGCCGTAAAAAAGTTAATTGCTTCGCAAATTATGGAGGTTCCAATGCATACAAGAAGTCTTGCAGTGGAACACTTACATACCCTTACATGTACCCGGTCAGAATTCTGTAGTATTTGAAATTAGAAAAGAAAGTGAAGTTTTGAAAAACAAAAGGAATGAGACGAAATTAACGTGTACTTTTTGAATTGAATGCATCGGACGCGGAGGCAAGAAACTAGAGCTACATAATACATGTAATTACAGTTTTACAATTTGAGCAATGAATATGAAACATTTGTATAATTTATACGAAGGAGGTTGGTCTGCCGTTAGACAGGGAATACCTCCCTCCCTCCTTAGTTATTTTAAGGAAATTAAAACGTTCTAAATAAATTTTTCTAATGGAATAATTTATGAGAATTACTCTTTAAAAAACGTTCATTTTACTTTTCTTTTCGACTATCAAATCAAAAGCGAGTATTAAATTTAAAACTAATGCATAACTCTGCATACACGCGTGAGCTTAAATCTTTTTAAAGCGATGTAATCCATCTTTTTTAAGCCAGTGAAGTTTGAATACATTATTTTAATTTGTTGAGTCTGTGTTTCTTACGAATGTAACAATTAAATACAGCCAAAAAGGAATCAATTACAAAGCGCATTTAAATTTAAGGAAACATTTACTAAAGTTGTTTGAAGTGCTTTCTTAGCTTTAATTTGATTCGTCCATTTTCGACCCATTTCAATCAATATCAGTCTAGAGTTTCGGACTACTAATGTGTCACTAGAGAAGATGGATTAAACGCATCTACGTGAGATATCGAACAATTCAAACGTCTGAGATTTCCAGACACATTTATTACAAAATTGTTTCCCAGGGAAAAGTGAAAGTAGTGGTTACTGAAAATGTCTGTCAAATGAAAGATATATCGGATATAGACAATGCGTCAGAAATGAAATAGTATATACAGGTAGGGCAGGGGCGAGGAAAATAAAGCTGAATAAAAGTTATCGTGTGGGGTGTTGGAATAATAACTAGTATATAAAAAAATTAGTCAATTCCTACTTAGGCCGCCCATCCGGTATAGTGGTCAGTGAAGCTGACTGCGGTGCCGCAGGGACTGGGTTCGAATCCCGGAGAAGGCATGGATGTTTGTGTTGTAATCCTTCTTCTGTCTGTGTTGTTTACCCCCGTGTTATACGTTCGGTGGTGCACGGGTTTATAAATGTAAAAAAAAAAAAAAATTCCTTCTTAGGTCAGCAAAGAAAATATTATTTTAATTACTTTGTATTAAATAATTACAATTAATATAAATATGTATATACAATATAACAGTTCACAATATTAAGTAACAAGATAGAAAGCGATTTTCCATTCAGTACATGGTGTGGTACTATTATTTACGTTTGTTACATTTTATTTATTTATAAATCATATTCGACGAAATTAAGCCATCCCATGTAGGATTCGACCCCACCCCCTTCAGATTAGAAGTCCAAAACGCTATCCATTGCGCTACAGGGAGACAACGAGCGATTTTCCTTTTTATACAGGGTGTTGGACTATTATTTTGGTTGTTACTATTTATTCATTGATCAATGAATTAATATTTGAAAAAATGCATTAACATCAAGTGTCATCCTCCACAAGTTTAAAAAAATGTATTTAACTTGAATGGATGATAAAAAATATTTTATTAACGATTGAAAATTTGAACAAGATATACATATATATAGGAGAGAATGTGAACTAATAGCAAGAATTGAAAAAAGCAGTTTCGTAAAAACAAGTAATACTTTAAGGACGAAATT